>JBBPKM010000728.1:0-12301 GCA_038089255.1 Austroboletus rostrupii | reverse complement strand
CCAGGAGAGAGATCCAGAAGCTCAGGGGACTGGGAGAGCATTCAGAGGATGCTGAATGCGAACCATGATAGAGTAATCAGGTTGTGATCCTGATCCAGGAATAGGAGGAGGCTGGAAGGCTCATAAAGAGCAACTGATAGGGAACATCCAGGAACAACCTGGGAATGGCTCAGAAGAGCCCAGGAGAGGCCTGGAGGATGCCAGAAGCATACAGGGGTGGAGGGATTTCTGGTAGGATAAGCAGTAGATGGCTGATCTAGGAAAAAATGTAGTGGAGCTATCAAGGTAGGGACAAGTTGTAACAGAACTGGTATACTGGTATGATAGTTGTGAGAGAAAGCGAGTAACTATTATAAGAAGAAAGATAAGTTCAAAATGGTAACAAGAAATAATAGGTATGGAGGGATCATAACATTACCCCCTTAGTACATTCAAAACCACAGTGAAAAGTTATAAATCAAGATATCTGCCACAAAGAGACCCAGTGATGTTAGTGTAAGCCACATCATCTAATCCATCATTAGAAAGTGCATGAAAAGGGACTCAGGGAGGAGAAGGGCACCATGGACAAGCTATGGAATAGGGGCATGCATGAGTAGACATCCATGCACTGGAACAAAAGCCAGCAAATGAGATGGGGAGACTGAAAGTGACTATTGCTCAATAAGAAGAAGAGGAGACCAAAGAGTGATGGGATGATGAAGACAAGGATGGTGGAGATGGTTTCAGTGTTGGACAGTGAAGAGGGCAATGGTTTGTATGATGGCTTGGATTTTATTGAAGACATTGGGAGTATTGATAAAAGCAACAGTTCATTTGAATATGATTTAGTCAGTGGCATTGGAAGCATGTTTTGTGATATTGAGGGTGATTGGCAGGGAGCAAATCAAAGCCATTTTTCCCAGACCACCAGGCTTCTGTGCATTGGATGAGTCATTCTTCTAGCAAATTCAGTGCTGAGGAGAAGGCAGAGGGTATAGATGGTGGTGGAGTGGTTAATTATTCTGCTAATGGTGCCTTCTGTGCTAGGTCTTTGCAGTACCTATTTATATTCATGAAAAATTCGATCATATCCAATTTGTGCATGGTGGTGATGAGGTTACTCTGGAGATTGTTTCAAATATGAATGTGGTATTGTCTATAAAGAGCAGTCATAGCATCTTGCAAGAGAATATTCCCCATAGTTTCTAGAGAACCACACTAGAGATACAAACAATAAAGGGTGTGGGTGGCAGAGTTTAGGTCTAAGTGGGCATTGATGGCTGTGGCAAAGCAAGAGTTGGTGAGGATTTATTCATAGGTAACTGAATGGATTGGATTAACAACTGTTTCTTTGAAACAATGTGCAAGGCAAGGAGTGTCAACAGTAGAGATGGTAGTTGGGGGGTTTAGAGTGATGGTAGTGACTTTAATAGCAGTGAGAGTGATAAGGGGAGTAATGGGATGAGTAGGCATTAGAGATGCTACAGTAGAGACAGGGAGACAAAAGACAAAAGAAATGGAGACAGTGTTGGTAATGGGCAATGACATTGTGATGATGTTTGCAAATGAGAGGTCAAGTACATTGAGGAGAGAATACAAAGAGGTGGAGCTTTTTATATTCCAAGAGCATGGACTTTGCATTTTTGAGATTCCATTCTGGAACCCAGGAGTCTTCTTTGGCTGAATATCCCTTCTATCAGATTAGATAGGAATGGGATTGCAGGGTTCTATGATATTGTATGATCTTCTTAATTTCATATTCTTCTTCTCTGGTAATAAGATCAGGGGGTGGCACAGGGAATTTCTTGCCATAAATATCAATTTTCTTGTATCTGGTGAAAAGGAATGCATGGAAAATGTTATGAATTTTCCACAATGCAAAGAGGCAAAGGCAATAAAAGATAGGAGAAAGGACCTGAATAACAGTTAAGGGTCCTTCGCATTGAGGGGCAAAATTTGAATTGGTGATATAACATTTCAGATTATATGCTTCTAGCCACACTTTTTCTCCTTTGATGAATAGGGTGAATTCTTGCCTAGACCATGCTGCCATGGTTTGTCTAGTGAGTATATGTGCTGCTAGGGCTTCTTCTCGAGTAGTGATAAGGGTTTTGAGGCAGTTATCTACCACAGGAAGAGTTGATGGCTATATAATAGAGGGAAGGGCAATTGGTTTATACCCCATCATGAAATAGTGTTACGACCCTATTTTTCCCATATTTTCTACTATTTTTCCTGAATTTATACACAGACAATTGACGAACTTAGAGACATTTTACTATTTGCTTATCTAATTGCTTACTTAATCAGGGTTATTCCCAGGGGAATCCCCTCTTATGCCATCCATATGGACACTTCTTTTATGTATCCATATGGGGTTAGATCACCTCATGGCATGCTTCTTTTCTTCCCTTCTATTCTTATGTTTCTAGAACACCTCATGCTTATGCTTCTCTTCTATTTGATAGAAATCATATCTCATGTTCTCCTCATGTTCTTATCTCTGACTCATGGACAGTTATTTATGCCATTGGCCAATCTGTAGATATGGACCAAACATATATATACAGTAGTTTAGTATATAAACCCCCAGGGCGATAGGACTTGCTCCCCAGTTCTGAAGTCTTGGAGATTTCCCTCTAAGCAAAGTCCCCTCATCCCTAAGGGTTGCTAAGTTATTGCAACCAACACTATATATCTTAAAGACCCTTGTCTTCTTTGACTTGGGATTTGAGGTGTTTCAATAGAATGGTGTTTTGCTAGTGACAGGGTGAGGGCAATTATTATGAATGAATTCAAATATGGTAGTGTGATCTGCCCATGTTTCCAGGAAGTTTCTGCAAACAATACAAAGATAAGTTTCTATTTCTTGGTTGACACATTCAGTTTCACCATCTATTTGAGGATGGTATGCAGAAGAGAGGGCAAGATTATAATTCAAAAGTTTTTCTAGTTCCTTGGCAAAGGCTGAAGTGAACTATGGTCCCCAATCTGAGATGATTTTGTCATAAAGTCCAAATTGCTTGTAAACTTTGTGGAAAAAGAGGATAGTGATTTCTTTTGTAGTAACAGTTTTCCTTGTAGGATAGAGAATTACCCCCTTAGTAAGGCTATGGTCAACCATGACCAAGAGCAAATCAAAACTGGAGAAAAAAGGAAGGTTGGTGATTAAATCACAGAAGATTTGTTGGAAAGGGCAAGTGCTGGTAGAGGTGATGGGAGTAAGAGGCAGGACTGTTGGATAGATATTGGATTAAAGCATTGTTGTTGGCAGAGTTATCAGAGCAATGGTCAAGGTGATGAGAGAGAGCATCTAGACCAGTGAGGAGTGCACCAGGCATATGGATCATTTTAATATCATGATTTGCAATATCCAGAAGCCAGTGTGCCTGTTGCTGATTAAGTTTCTGTGGTTGTTTAAAGTATGTGAGGTTTTTGTGATTGGTGAAAACTTGAACAGGAAAGGCAAAACCAAGGAGGTAGTGGTGCCAGGCTTAAAGTGCATGGATGATGGCCAGAAGTTCTTGATCATAAATATCATGGTTGCATTCTGTGGCAGAAAATGTTTGAGAAAGGCAAAAGCACAGGTGCCAATTCCCATTCTCATTGGTTTGAAGTAGAATACCTCCAGTGGCATATTTTGAGGCATTTGTAGCAATGGCAAATGGTTTAGAGGAGTCTAGGAGGCAGAGAACCAGTTGAGAAAGGAAGATTTCCTTGAGATAAAGGAAAACATGGTTGAAGTCTTCAGTTCACAACTAGGGGTGATCCTTCTTTGTGAGGTTGAGAAGGGGTCATGCAATATCTGAGTATCCATTGACAAAGTGTAGATAGAAGTTGGTGAAGCCAAGAAAGGAGCATACTTCCTTTGGTTTAGTAGAAGTGGGCCATGATTTGATGCCTTTGAGTTTAATTGGATCCATAGTGAGAGACCCTGGTTTGGCTATCATTCTGAGGTACTTGACTTGTTGTATTGAATACGCATTTCTAGAGATAAAGACAAAGATTGAGTTCCCTCAGTTCTTGGAGGATGTAACAAGTGGTTTTATCATGTGTTTGTTGGTCAGTGTTAAAGTCCCGAACCTGATCGTGCTTCTCTGGCCAAGTCTAACATGGAGGAAGTGGAGTACTGATCGAAGAGAAGAAGGGTGAGTAGTAACAGGTATGAAAACCCATGAAGGCGAAACAGAGTGATAACGTTACACTTGGCCTTGACGCAAGACTTATGTGTCGCGCCCTTGACCAGACCCGGCCTTGTGGAATGACAGATCGGAGACTAGAGAGAAAGGGGACAGAGGGAGCGGAGTTGAAAAAAGTTGGCGGAGAGCAATAAGGAGAGACTTATGCGGAGTGCGGAGGGAATGATGATATTTGTACTAAGGGGAGATACAAGCAAGCGGTGAGGTTTAAGTACGAAGTCCATATGAAATACATAAGCACGTGAAAGGGAGGCATAGTGGATCTGGAGACGAAGTACAAGGACATATATGAAATGTAAGCATAGAGACAGAAACCATAACGAAAATGCATAGACATATACAAAATATACCATAAGAAGAATATCACATGAATACGAGTGCTCCGTGATGAAGTCCGAAGTGGTTCCGGGTTGTCGCCTGCTGGAGATATGAGGTCTAGGGTTGCCACACGTCAGAGATCAGAGGAGTAGCTCGGAGGAGGGCGAATAAGATCGGAGTTACGTATGGGAATATGACAAGTGCAATGTCAACAGAATTAGATGCCCCATAAATGTAGCTTTGGCATGCAGTTTAATATACCATTGATAGATTGTCAAGCCTAAGAAGATAAAAGCAACAAGCTGAGAGAGTTGAATTAACTGCAAGAATTTGCTCCAAGTCTAGTTCTGCAAAACAATTAGGTGGTATCAGTGGCAGCTGGCAGTTAGGGCTAGTCTGGAACTAGTTAGGACCTGTCAGACCCACTAACCAAATCACTAAAAGATTGCTTGCATGCAAAATAAGGATTGCCATGCATCATGTGAAGACAGAGCTAAAATAACTTATGTAAAGTATGTATATATGGATCAGATCTGAGCTGAGAAGTGATTATGACTGATCTGTGCATGAGCATGTGGAGTTGTAAATAAGTGTTTGGTTTTGATCACAAATTGCATAGTCTACTTGTGCAAAGTGGCTGGCTAAAACCTGCTTGTTTAACAGTGTCTGTTTGGCTTTTACCTTGCATGTAAATCTTAGCAGACCTTGGCAACTTTGGCTAATGTAATTCTACACTGAGAGTAGAGGTTCCCATTCCCATCAGCCCAAAAATAATGCAAACTTTTAGCAGAAGCTAAATGATTGGATAACATTAATTGTGATCCCCTCCTAGATCTCTGTGCTGCATAGTACAGCACTCAAGTACATGATTATTTGCATCCTAGACGTCATCACTGTCAAAGCTAAGTATAGGGCAGTGAATGCCCACTATAGTATGGTTGCTAAGTACAAGTAAAGTAAAGTAAAGCTCACCTCAGCCACTGTCCAGGAGGTGCAGAAATGATTGAAGAAAAGAAAACAATAAGTCTGAACTACATATATTTGAAAGGGTGAAGAAGCAATATGTTTTTCAATTCTAACAACTATAGGCCAATCTTTTTCTTAGCATATCTCATTACATCTCTGTATACTATCTATTTCACAACTTTTGCATTTTATGCCTCAATTCTCATCAACTATAAGCAGCTCTGCTCTAATATTCCTCTGCTTTTTCACATGACTCTATTAACTCTGCAATCATCTTCTTGTTCTGATAATTCTTGCTGGATTGTCTTCAATGAGTTTTTGCTCCATAACAGTCATATCTATGTCTACAACATTGGTGATCTTCAACTTTAGGTTCTTTGCACCTTGCATAATTATACTTTTTAATTGGTTTTGTTTCTAAAGCTTACAGTATCTGCATTTTGTATTTTGTATTAGTATGAATAGTTATCTTCCTTGATAAACTGTACATGTTTGACTCATCTCTGTCTCACATGTCTTCAACCTTTGTTCTCTTATTCAATATTTTGCATGGCTAGGCCTGGTCAGGAACATAATACATAAGTTGAGGATCACTGTTTTCAACCAATTTCCCGAAGGCTCCTCCTTACTATACATGTCAGAATTTTTTCAATATATCTGAGGTTTCTACTAGTGCCTGTCACTGCCCATTTTCTTTCATTCCGAATCAAATACTGCAACATGGATTTGAATCTAAATTGAGGCTACTTGGAAGGATACATTCATTTCACAACTTCGCCATGACCTTCTGTTCAAACCCTGCATTGACACCCTCTTCCTGCCCTATAACTTTTTCAAAATTTCTGTACTTGTAGTATAGCTTGAAAGACTCTGGGTTTGCAACTGTTCCGCTTGGAACAATGTCTACACCAGAGACAATCTGTTTCACTGCAATCTCGATCTTTTTCCCGTTGACTGTATACTTTTGAAGTGGGAGAAGCAAAAAAAAGGAATAATCAACGTCACCATATGGAATGAGATGATGATCACCCACAGGTATATCTTCCACTTCGAATATCCCGGCAGGCTCGTGCTTCTTGCTAAGTCCTTCCCGGATCACACGCCTAACTCTTCTGCGTAACTCCTTCCCTAATGTCCCTTTATGCCCTTTTTTCATCTTGAGAAACAGCAGTACTCTTTCGTGTCCATCGCCTTCTCTCTTCTGTCCTACGCACAGTGCATCTTCCACGGATTCCAGCCCTATGACAGTCTCTGAGTCGACGAGCTTATAAATTTCAGCACTTCCAAAGCGTACGCCGTCAGCATTGAGGACCCCGTCGCTTCGTCCTAAAAAGACGAATCCACCAGTAACAGGGTTGCGGATGATAAAATCGCCTTGGCGCCACACAGGGGTACCATCAGGGCCAGGCGGGAACGAACGGAAATAGGCCGAGAGGAATTTATCGTGGGCTGGGGTATCATTCAAGAAGTATAGAGGCATTGATGGGTGTGGGCGAGTGACGACGAGTTCTCCGGGCGCATAAGAGCTGGCAGAGATTGCTTGACCAGATGGCGAATAGACAGAGATAGCCATGCCAAGGGCTGGACCTTGGAGTTCTATTTCCAGAATCACTGAGAGTTAAACATAGATAGAGACTTAGTTACTTACCGCCTGCATAAACAGGTGATGATAAAATAGCTGTGATGACTGTTATTCACCCATATCAGCGCGGTTCTCCAAAAATGAAGATCGGAAGCTGACAAGAACCAAATATGTCTGTACCACCACTAGAGCTCCCGATGTGTAGATTTCCACCGAAGGCATAATAAGTCCAGGTCATGAGTTGAGGTGTTAACACCGCGCCCGTGACGGCTATTTCGCGCAGGCTGGAGAAAGGCGTGGATGGTGAATCAATGGAAAATGGGTCAACATCGCGTGCTTGAAGTTCAGAGAGAAAACGTGGCGCAGTGCGAAGTACAGTCACTCTACAAAATTAAAAACAGGTTAAATACGAATGAGACCGGATAAATATATCTTACCCTGCCCAATCAATGAACCTCAGGTATTCCCTCACGTGAGGATAAAATGGGGAACCTTCATATAGTACGAGGCGAGTTCCACATGCAAGCCCTGAAAGCATTAATGGCCACATCACCCACGCAGTCTAAGACTAGTGAGGTCGTAAATTCATTATAGAACAGGAGAATACTTACAGTGGTGTACTGGAAGTATACGTCAGTTGGTAACATTCCAAAACCGACATGGCAGTCCTTCTTGCTGTTCACCAACGCACCCTACGTAATATTGATCTAGTGTCAAGTTATTGTCACTAAATTGAGACTTACCCCAGCGGAATGTACAATGCATTTCGGAGGTCCACTAGTTCCTGAAGAATACAGTATATATAAAGGATGATCAAATGGAAGCTGCTCAAACGTCAAGGGATCATTTTCAGCAGTAAATGGTGAAGTCAAGAATGCATCGATGGTGATGCTATTCGTACAAGAGAAGCATCGGAGATTCAGAATTTCACTAGTGTTAATGGAATCCTGATACTCACCAGTTGGGGAGTTGTACTACATCTCCGGTCTTCTCGCTTCTTAATATGACAACGTTTTCTAGCTCGTATCCACCTCTCCTCAAGTCCCTCCCCACTTCCACGATTTTTTGCGTGATATTGATAGCTTTTCCGGCGTAAACCGTTTCACAGGAAGCGAAGAGGATCTTTGGACGAATCTGGCGGCACCTGTCAAGGATTCCGGAGGTACCCATGTCGGTTGCCATGCTAGAGAATATAGCACCAATGGAAGCGGTGGCGAGAGCTATCACCACACCTGTTACAGAGTTCGTGATGATAGCTACTCGCGATGAATATACCCGTGGAAAAATCGAGAATTTGAATCAATTCCAGGTGGAAAAGTAATTGACTTCACGTACCTGCAACCCTATCGCTTACACGTACACCAGCTCTCTTCAGTGCGGTAGCCATAACGCGGACCAGTTCCCTCAGCTCGTGGAAAGTATACTGCTTCACACCACTGAATTGAGCTTCGGTAGATCTGGCAGGAAGAAGATCATATTCATAGGCCGCTGTGATAGCGATGGCAGAGTCATCCCTCCAGAGTAGGTTCTCTGCATAGTTGAGACGCGTGCCGGGAAACCAAGATGGCCGTTCAGGGATAACCCCAGGTATGATTATCTTTTTTGAGGATCAGAACACTACTCTTAAAGCCAAAGCTCGATGAAGGCGTCGCACCTGATCCGGCCGAGGTGGAACAGAAGCCATGATACCCATAAAGTTCCACAAATCGAGCCAAAAGGTGTAAGTAGATACAGAATAAGCATGGAGATCAGTGTAATCCCCTGAATGCGACTAAGTTAACTAGCTAGTAGCCATCAAGTGGAACATCACACCCACTTAGCTTCAGTCCGTGCTTCATATTAATTTCCTTCCTCAGTCTTTCGCAGACTGCATGGCCAGGATTCACAGAGGTCCAGAGTAATTTAGAATCCTCAAAGCTGTAGGCAGAGGCAGATGCCCCTATGATGCCTAGGTAAGGTTCGACACGAGAAACTACGGCTTCCATGGTGGTGGGGATGAATGGGCTGGAGAAGTTTCATAGCTCCACCTGGTATATGACTGCTTCCGATAACCGTTGGGAAAATAACCCGGAATGATAATGCTCACTGATCTCCGGCGGAGAATACCCAAGTTCCTTACAAGCCCATTTCCGTCCTGCGGTGCTGATACTACGTTGACGTGTTTCCTGTACAGCCACAATCATACTTGGCGCCTGTTATTGAGTATTGATCAGTGCAATATGATCACCATCTGTCCGCGATGTTAGATGTTACTCTTTGTCCTCGCCAAACCAAATGCCCTAGCTAATCATCTAGGGAGAGGCGAGGGTAATCTTGATATAACCTGCAGTAGCCACGGCAACAGTACTGACTTGTTTCGGGAGGATTGAGCTACCACTATTGATTATACATCGGCGTCGCTAAATTCGAGTTTCATCGTGGTACCTTAGCACATGAGTGTTCAAATTTGGTGGAAGGAACGCGAAAGGCGATTTGGTGTACAACCTAGCTCCATGGTTCAAAAAAAGCATACTGGATGTGCTAAGATAAATCTGTACATCAAACAGCTTTGCATAAGATCTAAACCCTACCAGGTGTACTCGAGTAGTCGGATACGATTTCTCAACGGCGTCAAAAAGACTCATTATACGGTCCGAGTCGCCTGCGACCGTCGCAATGAGGTTACCATCATCTGTTTCAGTCCATGGTCCGAGGCATTGAGTAGTGGTTTCAAGGAACCAATTCCAATATGGTTTCGTCGCACTGGTCATGTCGTTTCACTTTCCTAGTTGGCAGGTAATGGTTACGAGTGAAAAGCTGAACCAGCCTGAACGAATGGCACCATAATTCTACTCATCGGAGAGGGTAGCTTGTTTGACCCTTGTTATGCTTAGTTCGGCAGCCATAGCCCGCCGAGCCATGGCACGTATTCATCTGTCAAGCGGTATTCCGAACTCCGGACACGGTAATCAGTGCCATGAGGCTGTGTTCGCCAACTTTGCTTCCGCCCTATGGCGTCGTACCCACTATATCATTATAGTTCCTTCGCATTTTGTAATTATCAACATCGCTATCATCCATTACGCTTCCCTTGGTGGACCATGCCTCTTATCGTCGCCGTCTTTTCGCTGTGTTTTTAATCGAGCTTGTATCATGGATCGGCAAATCCGTCCTCGAATTTGTACTTTTTTTGGCACATGTCTTGACCTGCAACGCTCCTTTGTGTTTATAGGCTTGACGTCTATACTGTCGAACTTTCATGAACGTTCAATGCACTATACAGCGTCGCCTCAGAGCCAAGCTGCTCACCACAAAGAAAGAGCTTGTGTAAACAAGCGCCCAAGATCAGCTTGCCAAATGGGCAAAACTAAGATGGAGGGTTGATAAGGGATTCGCAGACCTTGAGAAACTCAGTAAGTCTGGTGCCTATATACACGAGTTTTCTCGGTACCGTCCCTTACGCGTTCCTTCTAGACAACGAGCTTGCCATAATCAAATTCGCGTTTTCTGCGAAGTTCAGCAGTCATTCTGGATTTCAACGACGTGATTGCAATTCGCTATTGAATGGTGGTACAGGAAATCTGCCGTATTTTTCCTACCACCCAACTTGTTGGGTCTGCCACGTAGACTCTTGTACTCCCATCTACACCCCAAGGTTAGTCAGGAGTTTTGTTGTTCCTCAGTGAAATTGACGGGTTCCTATTGCGTAATGCAACATCTGCTTTTAGGCTCTGTGAGTGTCGGGATATGGCAAACGGCATGCCGTCGGGTATTTGAGGTAAGAATGTGACAAGTAAGTGATTCATTTCATTTCCTTTTTTTTTTTAAAAAAAACTGGAGCCAGTGGCTGTGCTAATAGACACAGGGTAATTTGCTTAATCACATGCACATGTTTATTCCGGAACATTGGGGCGGGAATCGGATGGGCATGACGGAGTCCTGTCGAGGCTACTTAAGAGCCCCTAGCTATTGAACAGCACACTTAACAATGCTTCCTGGCATCCAACTCCTCTCCGAAGTAGCCCCGGAGGCGCAGGCTCAAATTCTCACTGATGAGGCGTTGACCTTTCTCGCTGACCTTCATAGGACCTTTGAATCTACTCGACAGAGCCTTCTAGTCACCCGCGACGTCAACCAGCGCAAGTTCGACTCTGGTGCTCCTCTTGACTTCCTTCCGGAGACGGCTCACGTCCGGGCCGAACCATCATGGCACTGTGCGCCTCCTGCTCCAGGGCTTGAAGACCGACGGGTCGAGATCCAGACCGACGGGTCGAGATCCTGATGGCGTAGAGGTGAAGTGGAAGAAGAGCCTTTTGTAAGACTATAATAGTTTGACTTTGATTTATACGAAGGAGGCATCTAGCGAGTCATACAGGCAGACATAGTACAGATTTGGAAAGTCTAACCGTCACGGGGACGACTTTAAACTTTTGAAACATTGACGACGGCCCCGCGGAGCAACGCACGACTATATGGGCAAGCCTAGACAAAGGCACCAGAGAAGTGAACATTTCTCCGTTCAACGAGACCCAGCACACAACATACCTCATGGCCGGCCTTGATGACCTCCTCGTCCTTGACACCCTCAACCTTGATGTCCACTGCAATCCCAAACCCACCAATTTGCTCCGGCTCTCCGAGGTGGACGCTTGCATGGATGACCGCATCCTTGACAGCGTCACTTTTGCCCATGCGACCTGCCATGAGTTGCAACGCCCCAAGGAAGCAGGCTGTATCGTTGTAATACAGGTCGCATAGCATTATGCGTCAACGGACGAGCAAAGTAGATGAGAAGCGTGCTACTGGGGTATAAACGTACATGCGTAGCCCATCGCGAAGAGCTGTTCAGGGTTCGTCCCGTCGCCGCGCCCACCCAACGCTTTAGGCAGGGCAAGGTGCAGCGTCAAGGGTGCTTCCTCGTCAGAGCGGACCGCGCCGTGACGACCCTTGCCTGAAGCGCTTGCGGTCACGGAGTACTGTCTTGTGGTCAATGCGACAGCTGTTGAGAAGGAGCTGCATGGGCACCTTGATGTCCTTCAGGGCGACAGGGGAACGAACAGCATCTGTTGCATATAGGCGGGTTTGGGGCGCAACTGTATGCCGGGCTGCGCGGAGAAGGAAGTTGGGGACAGTGGCAAACATTTGGGTGGCAACGCCGTGCGGAAGTCCACCTAATACTCCCGACGAGCAAACTTAAGTAAGAACATGTGAATTACGTGCCGTCATTCCTACTTAAACTATGTCCCCGCTATTCTCCCGACACCAGCAATAAATC
>JBBPKM010000727.1:0-12304 GCA_038089255.1 Austroboletus rostrupii | reverse complement strand
GTAGCCAAGAGTATGTACAATATATGTCTTCACCAAATCAAAACATGATTTGTCCATGTGCTTGCAGTGCACTTTGCGCACTGCATTAGGGTTAGGCATTGCAATGGTTTTGTTGCTCACTGTATATGGCTATGCCAGGATATCAAGAATACAAGAGGTGTTGGAGACAACCTTAGAGAGCTGAAGCAGAGTCTGAAGATCAAGCCTATGATTAAGGGATTTAGGAAGACTAAAGCTAAGGTAGATGGGCAGAGTGGCTAGGGTTTATACAATATAGGGAAATTTCAAGAAAGAAATCAAGGAGGCAATGTACAAGATAAGAGATGAGTCATAGAGATCTAAGGGATGACTAGGAGACAGAGAATCAAAGGAGAATGTCTGTGGTACAAGGATCAAGAGAGATACAAAGAGATCAAGGAAATAAATACCAGGAGATAAGAAGCATTTAGGAAATGTAATGAATCTAGAGAAGACTTGCTGTTGAAGAAAGCACAGGTGAAAGACTAATAAGGCATCATCAAGATATGCCTAGATTCAAAAGATCATCTGATAAGAATCAGATATGAGCAAGATAAGATCTGTTAGAGATCTAAAATGCCAGGATGTGAAACTGACGTTCCTGTGAGAGATTGTTACATTTTACTTTTGTTTTCACTTTGTTTCTTTTTATTGGACTTATATCATTTATCGGACTTATATCATTTCTTCCTACAATGCCCTTATATGGACTACTTTGGCATTGTGTCTGCTGTCGCAGATTTCCCCCCTTGTCATCTTGTTTATATCATCAGGCGTTGGGTTACTTATACAATAGCCCAGTTGTCGTTATGTTTTCCTTTTTGTTCTTGGTCCGTGCTTATGACAATACCTATATTTGTTGCATGTAAAAGCTGTTATACATTAGTTTAGTTCTCCTTGGTCAATACCAAGTTTACTTTGCTCCTCAATGTTGTCTTCCATTGAGATTATCAAGCATCGAGTCCTCATCCTACTCTCGAGTGGATGCTTTCTTGTGCTAACTATCGGAGCTACCTCAAAGCTCACTCACGCATTGCTCGGAACTTGGTTCATCCGAGGCTACACTTGTTCCTACCCGGCGCAAGTGTAACAGAGATAAGCACAGGAAAGTGCATAGATCACCATAAGGAGATGTCCCTAATACCAAAGAATAGGCACTAGTCTTTAGATATAATAGCTTTAGTAACAATAACTTAGTCACTTCTTTAAAAGAGATGATGCTTAGAGGGAAATCTCCAAAACTTCAGAACTGGTGAGCCAGTCTTGTTGCCCTGGGGGTGTATATACTAGTTCTAATATATGTACATGTTTGGATATAGATAAGGATCATTCAATGGAGTAAATAACTAATCATGAGATAGAGATAAGAGATATAAGGCATAGTTCTATCTTGAAGAAGAGAAGTATGAGCATAAGGTGTTCTAGAAGCATGGTAATGAAAGAGAAGTAAAGAAGCATGCCATGAGAACTTCTATCTCTGTATGGATATATAAAGGAAGCATACATATGAAGCATAGGAAAAGGATTTCCCTGGGAATAACCCTGATTAAGTAAGCATTGGATAAGCCAAATAGTGAAATAGTTCTAAGTTCCTTCAATGTCTATATAATAAATCAGAAAAAATAATAGAAAAAATCAGAAAAATAAAGTCATAACAGAATAGGGGTATGTGCAAGTAGACATCTGTGCACTAGAACAAAATCCTGCAAGGGGAGATAGGAAGACTAAAAGTGACCATGGCATAATGGAAGGATGAAGACATTGATGAGTGGTGGGACAAAGGATAAAGACAATGGTGAAGATGGTTTTGAAGTAGAGCAACAAAGGGGGCAGTGATTGGCACAATGACCTGGAGCCCATTTGAGGCACTGGGTGTATTGAAAAAAGTGACAGTTAATCTGGATATAATTGATTTGATGACATTGGAAGCATGTGTTATGATAGTGAGAATAATTGGCCAGGAGAGAATCAAAACCATTATTTCCTATCCACCATGCTTTTGTCCATTGCATAAGTTGTTCTTCCAAGGAATTAAGTGTGGATGAAGAGGCAGACAGTGTAAAAGGAGGTGAAGTATTTAGTTGTTTTGCCAATAGTGCCTTAAGTGCTAAGTTCTTGCAATATTGATCCACATCCATGAAAAAGTCCATCATATCCAGTTTATGCATAGCAGTAACTAAGCTCCTTTGTAGATTATCCCAAATATGAAGAAGTCATTGCCCAAATAAGGCTATTCTTGGATTCTGTAATAAAATATATCCCATGGTCTCTAGTGAGTTACTCTGGAGATAAAAGCAATAAAGAGCATGGGGAGCAGAGACTGGGTCTAGATGGGCATCAATAATGGTAGCAAACTAAAAGTTGGTGAGGATTTGCTTGTAGGCAATAGAGTGAAGGGGATTGGTAACAGATTCCTTAAAGGAGTGAATTAGACATGGTGTATTGACAGTAGGAATGGCAATGAGTAGGGTTTAGGATGACAGCTGTGGCTTCAATGGTGGCAAGAGTGACAATAGGGGTTACTGGACAAGTAGGAGAAGGGGAAGTTATAGTAGAAGTTGAAAGGAAGGAAACAAAGAAAAGAGAAATGGCAGGGGTAATGAAGGGTGACATTGTATTGGTAGTACAGATGGTAAATCAGATATGCTGAGAGAAAAAAATAATGGAATGGAGCATTTTATATTCATAGAGAGTGGACTTTGCATTGTTCAGGTTCCATTTTGGGATTCAAGAATCTTCTTTGGCTGTGTATTTTTTCCATTGGATTAGAAAGAAACAGGAGTATGGAGTTTAATGATATTTTATGATTTTTTTCAATTTCATATTCTTCTTTTCCTATGATAAGGTCAAGGGGTGGTACAGGGAAGTTCTTGCCATAGATGGTGTTTTTCTAATATCTGGTAAGAAGAGATGCATGGAATACATTATATATCTTCCATATGGCAGAAAGGCAGAGATAATAGAAGATAGGTGATAGAACCTAAGTGATGGTAAAGGGTCCTTCACATTTGGAAGCAAACTTCAGGTTTGTGATAAGACATTTGAGGATTTTGGCTTCTAGCCAAACTTTGTCATCTTTAGTAAATAGAGTAAAGCTATGGCACAAATATGTGGCCATGGTTTGTTTGGCAAGCTTATGCACAGCAAGAGCTTCTTCTTTAGAGGCAATAGGGGACTTAAGATGATTTTTTATGGCAGAAAAATCTGAGGGGTGAGTGATTGAGGGGAGAGCTAGGGGTTTGTAACCCATCATGAGGTAAAAAGGTGATTTGCCAGTGATGGAGTGAGGGTAATGATTGTGAATGAACTTGCCTGTAGTGATATGATCAGCCCAAGTTCCAGGAAAGTTGCTACAAACAATACACAGGTAAGTCTTGATTTCTTGGTTAACATACTCAGTTTCTCCATCAGTTTGCAAGTGATAGGCAGAGGATGCGGCGAGGTTGTAATTTAGAAGCTTACTGAGCTCTTTGACAAAGGATAATGCAAACTGAGGGCTGTAATCAGAGATAATCTTGTCATAGAGACCAAAGCATTTGTAGACTTTATAGAAGAAGAAAGTAGTGATTCCTTCTGCAGTGACTGTTTTTCTAGTTGGGCAAAGAATTACCCCCTTAGTAAGTCCATGGTCAACCATGATCAAGAGCAAATCAAAGCCAAAGAAGAGGGGAAGGTCAGTAATAAGGTTACAAAAGACCTGTTGGAAGAGATGAGTATAGGACAAGGCAATGGGTATAAGTGGAGGAACTGTAAAATAAGTGTTTGGCTTGTTTTATTAACAAGTTGTACAACCAGAGACATAGGACTGAACAAAAGATGCAAGACCAGGCTACCAAAAGTTGGCAGCGATGAGTTGACAGGTTTTTAAGTAGCCAGGATGACCAGCAGTAGTGTGGTCATGGCAATAAGCAACAATAGAATGACAAAGATTAGGGTTGGCAGGAACATAGATATGGTTTTTGTAGAACAGAACACTATTATGATGTTGCCAGTCAGCAAGGCAAAAAACAGAGAGTGGCAGTGAGATTCTCCTAAATACACTACAGAGACTGAAGAACAAGAGGATCTGAGGGGGAGGCAGAGGAGATCTTGTCATTGAGGGTGATGTTAATGACATTGGCAAAGAGAGATGGAGGAAGGAGGGTGACAGCATTATTGTTAGATGAGTCATCTGGGCAACAATTAGGGCATCATAAGAAAGCATCAGGACCAGTGGGAAAGAAACCAAAAATATGATTTATTTTGAGGTCATGATCTGCAATATCAAGAAGCCAATGCACCTGTCATTGGTTAAGCTTCTGCAGTTGTTTAAAGTATATCAAGTTCTTGTGATAAGTAAAGACTTGGACAAAGAAGGCAGAATCAAGAAAATAATGACACCAGGCCCAGAGAGCATGGATAACTGCAAGGAGTTCACAGTTTTAGATGTCATAGTTGTATTCAGTAGCTGAGAACATTTGGAAGAGATACAAGCATGAATACCAGTCACCATTCTCATTAGTCTGAAAAAGAATACCATCTGTGATGTACTTCAAGGCATTGCTTGCAATAGCAAAAGGTTTGAAAGAGTTGGGAAGGTGGAGGATGGATTGCAAGATAAATATTTTTTTGAGACAGAGGAAGGCATGATTTCAATTATCTGTTCAAGACCAAGGATAATCCTTCTTAGTGAGGTCAAGAAGGGAATAGACAATATTGGAATAGCTATTGACAAAATGGTGATAAAAGTTTGCAAAGCCAAGAAAAGAGTGGATTTCTTTTGGCTTTGTGGGAATTGACCATGACACAATACCTTTAAGTCTGACAGGATCCATGGCAAAAGATCCTGGTTTGGTGATCATGCCGAGATATTCAACTTGGTCCAAGTTAAATAGCTACTTAGAAAGCCAAAGACAAAGGTTCAGTTCTTGCATTCTTTGGAGGACTTGGCAGGTGTTGTTGTTGTGAATGGCTTGGTCTGGAGAGAAGATAAGAATGTCATTCATATAGATAACAATACATTCTTCAGCAATGAGGTCCTAGAATTTCTTGTTCATGAAGTGCTGGAAGGTTGCCAGAGCATTGTTTGGACCAAAAGGCATGATAACAGATTTGAAAAGGTCTTTGTGGATAATAAAGGCTGCTTTTCATTGATGGCCTTCCTCAATGTGAATTTTGTTATATCCCCATCAGACATCAAACTTAGTAAAAATCTTTGCATTTAAGTTTGTCTAGAAGGTCAGCAATGAGGGAAAGGGATATGCATCACAGATGGTGTGTTTATTTAGCTGGTGATTTTCCCACCCTCTTGACTCCATATTCCTTGATACCATTCTCATTGTTGTCCTCATTATTGAGCCATTCACTGCATTCCATAGAGTCCATCAATCCTTTCCAGCTTGATTCTGCAATGAAGCCCAAGAGGATTCAAAAGAAGGCTACTTTTTAGACTAAAGCTCAAGAAAAGGTGTTCCTTGACTTTTTGCTCAGTTCTCTCTTAAGCTTTTTGAATGGCAACATGCAGCTGCCACCATCCATGTATAGGAGAAATTTCCAATTTCCAATTGCCAAGAGGGGAAGAAGGCCCCTAACTTATGTGAATGTAAATTCAAGACTGTAAGTGATATCAATATGTGTGGTGCAATTGCTAATAACCACCAAACCTAGCTCAAATTTATATATGAGAATATTACTGAGCTTATGCATATATCTGGCTTCAGCTATGACAGAGAACATGATGGTGCTGGAATTACAGCTGAAAAAAAGAATATATGAAGAAGGTTTGTCAAGATATCATGTTTTTCCCCCCTTTTTAATAGGCATATTAACTGATATTATATAGCAACATCCAGGTGAAAGCTATTCAAGAACCAGCCATTCTGATTATATAGCAAAGTCGTATCCTTCTTTTCTACATCAGCTACCCTATTGATGTATTCATTATTCCCTGCTAATAGCACTGCTGTTACATACTCCTCTTCCAGCACTGCTCCCCCTTTTCTTTCTGGATTTGCTAATCTCCAGCTCTTCTTTGGCCCAAGGAACAATACAGCTTCAAGCCAATTTGAAATGTTTTCTATTACACTAAGCTTTGACCCAAATATTATTCCCCTGTCTACTCTATCTTCATACCTTTTGTCAGGTCATTCAAGTTATTCACAACCAGCCTGCCCACCATCATCAAATGTCTCATCAGTAGCTCTTATGAGCATTAGCCATGGAAATCACATAGTGGACTTAGCAGTGGGCTCAACTTTAAATGGTGAAAAATACAAGTTATATTTGGTTGTCAACCACACTCAAGATTCAGAGGGCCATTTATCACAATGCAGTCATCCACTGTTCATCACTGCCCAGGCATATCAAGCTTCTAGAAAAGAGTTCAAGGAGGCTGAAGCAGCAGTTTAGGACCTTTTGCAGTTAGTGGCACAACCTATAGATGAAGTCAACAAGGCCATTACCTTTTTGAACTTGCTAGAGAATATGTCACATATTACTGAGGATGACATTTTGAACTTGATTGATTTTTTTTCTAATCTGTCAAATAGAAATCATACAATTGCCTTTATTTCACTGTCATCCAAATTGAAGACCAGATGGTTGCAACACAGGCTAGATGAAATACATTCTAGTGATATAGTTTAATAGTTTTTTTTTGTTCATATTGTAGTACAAATTGTAATTCATGTATTTAATATGATACATGAATACTATACTAGTACCTATTGCTCCAATTCATCTAAATAATCAGCCCACATTTCTTGCACAACTCCATTATGGCATGCATCAGCTTGGTGCTTTTCTTGGACATTAGCTAGTCCATCTCCATGTTTGCACAGCTCATTGTCATGGTCATCAAACAGACCAACCTCTGGATCATAGTAGTCTTCTTGTTTGAACCTGTGAATGATATTATGGAGTGCACAAAGAGTGGTGGAGATTTTGGCTTGCATATATAAGTTATATTTTGGGGGGATTTGAAGGATTTGCCAACACCATTTGATGATGCCAAAAATATGTTTGATTATTGATCAAAATGCCACATGGTATAGATTGAATAGCTCTTGTGGTGTTCATGGTCTGTGACAATATTAGTATAGAGTTAGTAGTAAAAAAGTACCATACCTTTGTTTAGCTTGGTACTATTCTTTCAAATGGTATCTGATGTCACAATATGGAATAAGAAGCATGTTGTAGGTACTAAATCCTGTATTGGCAAGTAGATATGCACTGGGGGGCATGCACAGGTCACAGATGTGTGCTATGTTCCAGAGTGTCATATCTGTACTAGATTCATTTACACAAATGAATATATATGTAAAAAAAAGATTGAAGTTACAAATGAAAAGACAATTTTCAGTGATGAATTCCTTCTGATTGTAAAAGGTGGAGTGTACTTCAAAGGGCACAAATGCATGGATGTGAATGCTATTAATGATACTAATATAGTCATGAAAGAAATAAAACCAAGCATTGTCAATAATAACTGTTGAAATAGATGCATTGGCCATTAGAAAGAAAACTTAAGACATATAGAACAGCTCTGTTGAGAATAAATTAAGCATCTGTTTGAAATATCTGAAAATATGTATAAAATGAGGAAAAGTGAGAGTAAAAGAGAGAGGAAGAGAGAATTAGATCACTTACCTCATGATCATCCCATTCAAGTGCTGAAATCTCTCTAAAATATGACCAGTTGAGAGACCAGTAATGTAGCTATAAAAAAATATTCTAAGCTGCTCTTCCAGCAATACCCCTCTTTAAAAGATTGCCATATGCCTATGATACTTTAAGGTGGCCATTAGTACATTAAATGCATTGTGACTCATATCAAGGCAAAGTTGAATGTGCTTCAGGTGGCCAGTAAGAAGCTTCATCATCCATGCTTGTCCAATGAGAATTGACATGTGATAAGGAATGAATTCTGCTCTGGATATTATGAGGAGGCCATAATAGTAGGAAAGTTGAGCTATAATAAGCAATATGAGGAGGATGAGGTGGTAGTGACAATCAAGGCTCTTCTGCATTTCTAGGTCCATTGTGACTTAATATACAGATGCATGAAAATTATATTTGATTTCCCTTCCAATCTATTAAGGTACAATTGACATATAATGCTATTTACCTAAAGCCAGTAGCTTTGGCTAATGCAAGTTGAGTTGCAGCTGAACAGAGCCTAAAGTACAAAAAAAGAAAGGCATGCTAAATATTAAGTCCAGAGTCACAACAGATCTTGAGATGGTTTCCATGCTCAATAGAGGCAGGTTTATTGCACCTACTCCATTCTTTGAAATAGTGACTGTCCTCAGTTACTTTTACTGACTCAGTAGGAACTTTTTCAGAACTACCTGGGATTGGCTGAGTAATATGCTATATAATGGGGAATGTGGATGGATAAATTGATGCAGGCAAAGACAGACTTGAATAAATAGGGATGGAAATGGATAGGCAGTGATATCAATGTGGAATGACAGAAATAGTGCAATGAAACAGACATTGGCAATCAGTTACAGTAAGACAGGACAGATTGTGGGTAGACAAGTAATAGGGGCATGATATGGATTGCTGTGAAGCAAATGTATAACAGTAGCAAGCAAGCAAGGTAATAAAAATAGAGCATGAGAGAAGGCTGGAAAAAAAAAAGTGAGAGGCCAAATGGTGGTGTAAAGGGACTTGTGAGCAAGGTATAAAGTGGAGGTATGAGAAGAGTAGACAAACTGGATAGAATGTAGTCTAATTCCTGAAAAATTGTATGGTGGATAGATTTATGAATAACTGTAATACAGACAGTATTGAGGAATGGAGTAAGCTGAGCTGCATCTCCTGCTCCATTTTTTGAAATAGTGACTGTTCTCAGTTGCTTGCTATAGGCAAAAGATCATCTGTGTGAGTAGATGCCAATGAGGTCAAGAAACCAAAGAAGCTGTGTGGTTGCAATGATGGAGACAAAGATGCAGACTTAATAGGGGGAAAGTGGCAAGTGGCAAGATGTTACTTGGTGTAGTTGACTTCTTTGGGGTAGTAGACTTTGTTTTGAATACAGCAGGATAAAAGGAAGGAATAGAAACAGCTCTTTTGAAATGCAGCAAGAGATATATGCTGTATATGGTGTGGTTACAGTGATACTCTTGACTTTATGTATGAGTTTCTGTCAAAGCAAGTCAACAATGGTGGTGTCTTGCAGCTGATGGTCAGTAAGAGTCAAAGGGGTAATGAATAAGTGAAAGAATACTAGAGCAGAGATGGTGCAGGTTTCTTGGAGTTTTTGCACAAGTCTTTCAGTAGTCTATTTGTGCTAAATAGTAAGCATGACTGCTAGCTCCTATGGTGGTGTTACATGCTCTATCTGAGGCAAGATGAAACACTCCAACTACTAAGGCTTGAATATAAGGATGAAGTAGATCTTGAATGTTTTTAAGAGTATCACTAAGAGCTTCAGCATCTTGGGTTTTAGACTTACTAGTGGAGTCTTGATATACTAGGCCTTGCTGCCTAAGAATTGGCTACCTTGGCCAGCTCAAGGACTTAAGAGAATTTTAGAGTAAACTTTTGGAGGGAAGCTCTAGGACTTCAAGACTGGGATTGCTAGCCCTGTTACCTTGGTATATATACCAAGACATTATGTATACATATATATATGGAATCTAAGATATAATATATAGTAAACTAAATAAAAGTCCATATTGTCCAATAAAAATACTTTAAAAATCTAAAGAATAGATTTAATTATTAAAAGTCATAAGAAGTGTACCATGCTATCAAAGCATGTTGTCATGACAAATAGGAAGCATAGATAAGAACAGCCTTCAAGGCTATGGCTTTAAGGGAACCACGTGCCAGTATGGCAGATCTTGGAATAAATAGAAACAGGACCCTTGATCCATGCTGCTGCTGCATGTCTTGCATGTATAGCCTTCTAATGGAGGAAAATGCCTGTGCTTCTTTTAATAAATATCATGAGGCACCTACATGATATGGCAGCATGCTGCAATCATGAGATATAGATTAGGTAAGTCCTTGTAAGTCATAGATAAAGGTGAGTCCTTATGACTCATAGATAAAGACCCTGAGTTAGGAAATAAAATTCTAGCTCTTGATATAACTTCAATAAATAGATAGAGTTCAGAGCTTGTCTTTAAAAGTGATCATAACCAGTGATTCTTGATAAGATATATAGAGGAGATAAAATAAGATCTTGCAACCAGGCAAGATAAGTCCAAAAATTGAAAATAAGGCCATAAAGACCACTTCTTGCTTATGTTAGCACAGCTGACTCTTTTATAGCATAAATATCACCTTTTAGGCTCTTTTTTTGTACTATAACACAGGGGAGTAGTTACTGTGGCACTAAAGGAGAAGAGGATGGTGAGAATATAATAATGTTGACAATACTTGGCTGCTTCTTCTCTAGAATCTGGGCTAGCAGTAATGTTAGTATTGGAAATGGGTGGCTATAATGTGGGGATGGGTCTGATTGATGCAGGTGAGATACTAGACTCTGGAATTGGAGATTTGAAGAAAGATGGACTGGCTAAGGTGATGAAAATAGAAGTGCTGGAAGTGTTAGTTCATGATATCTGTGATCCTGCTTGAGAGCATATGATGGCAAGGGCTGCACTTGTGTTTTTTCATTGATGGCTATCTCAATGATAACAGCATGGTTGTTGATGATGGATGTATATTAGAGAAAGTATAATTCAGAAGCATATATAAAGGCATTAGTGGCTGTAGATATGGACAGCTAGTTTGAGTGAGAGAGATATATACTTGCACCTATCTGGTATGTTGGAGTGGTCCTAGTATGCAGGCAGAGCCAAATACTAAATATGGCTGGAGTGATGCCAACAATGTATATATATAAAGCCATGTATATGATGTTAGTGACATTAAAACTGAAACACTCCAAGTGCTAAGGCCCAAATATATAGGCCAAAACACCCTTTGATGTCTTCAAAGTGTTACCTTGGGCTGGGGCACCAAGAGTTTGAACATAGTTTTGCTGGTGGAGTCTTGGACACCATGCCTTGCTAGCTGGGACTGGCTACCTCTTACTTGGTCAAGGACTTAGAAAGGACTTCTTTAAAGAAGATGGAAATCCCTAAGCTTTGGAGAGAGGATCCAGGACTTCAAGACTGGAAATTGTTACACTTGTGCCAGGTAGGTCCAAGTATAGCCTCGGATGAACCAAGTCCTTTGTTGCCATAGATAGATCTGAGAAGACCTCGTTAAGGGTAGCACGAGGAAGCGTCCACTCAAGAGTAGGATG
The DNA here is from genome assembly GCA_038089255.1 of Austroboletus rostrupii. Classification (NCBI taxonomy): domain Eukaryota; kingdom Fungi; phylum Basidiomycota; class Agaricomycetes; order Boletales; family Boletaceae; genus Austroboletus; species Austroboletus rostrupii. The sequence continues at coordinate 1,041 of JBBPKM010000727.1, read as the reverse complement.
GTGACTCTGTGCTTGATAAACTCACCAGAAGAGAATGGTGAGGAGCAAAGCAAACTTGGTATTGACCAAGGAGAACTAAACTGATATACAAGTACTTCGGTGTAAACTAATATAGGTATCGTACCGAAGCACAGGCCAAGCATAAAAAGGGAAACATACTACAAACCGGGCTATTGTATGACTGATATACCAGCCGATAAGTCAACATGCTATTATGAAGGAATTCTGCTGCAGCAGATGTGATGCTGAAGTAGTCTGTTTAAAGGCATCATGAAAGAAAAGATAAGTCCGTTTAAACTGTATTGCTTCTAAAAGAAAAGAGAAAAAACAAAACATAACACTACTCCTCGTTTATGTCCTGAGCACTGCAAAGGACTTGCCTACAATCCCCTGTATTCATCACAGGGAGATCCGGTGATGTTAGAGGTGGCCACGTTATCAAGGCCATCATCTAAAGGTAGGGGAGAGGGTCAGTGTTGAGCAGGAGTACACCTGGTATGCAAAAGGGGGTAGGGGCATGAATGAGGAGATCACCGTGTAAAGGCGGCATGAAACCCAGCAGGTGAAACTGGGAGGCCAAAAGTAACGGTGGCCCAGGTGGAAGTGTCTGATTGAAAGGACTGTTGGGAGGATGAGGAGGAAGAGGGCAGGGATGGTTTTGATGTGGTGTGTCGTAACTAGCACCGATTAGTGTGATGGCCCGGGGCCCATCAGAGACAATGGAAGCATTGATAAAAGTTGCAGTCGACTTGTACATGCCTGAGGTGATGGCATTGGTAACATGCTTGGTTATACCGAGGATGATTGGCAGGGAGAAGGTCAAACCCATTATTGCCAGACCACCACACATCAACTCAGGCCAACATCCTTTCTTCATCAGACTGTAGCAGGGTAGAGGAAGCCAACAGGGTGGAGGGGCTATCTGAGAGTCAGGTGGATAATGACGGTTTAAAAGACACTGCTTGACAATAATGGTCAACGTCTAAGAAAAATTCCATCATGTCTAGTTCGTGCATGGCAGTTACCAAATTTTCTCTCATG
>JBBPKM010000726.1:0-12307 GCA_038089255.1 Austroboletus rostrupii | reverse complement strand
GTGGAATTACCAAGAGTTCCACAGAGCTGCGTTGGACGAGTTGGAGTTGCTCAAGAGCCAAGGGAGGGCGTAAACACGGACGTTGGTGGATTGAGAAAAAAAAAAGTGAACGTCGTCAAGTGACCGAGAATGTCCACAAGATATATATTATAGATGATGTATTTTTTTTTCTCGGTGTGCCAGGGTGCCAGGTGTGGATTGTCTGTTGTACTTGACACAGTTCGTTCATGCCTTGATCTTGTCTTACTCCCACTTCTCTCTAAAAGACTCCCAGTGTTTGGGGCGAATCAGTATTGAACAATGAGAAAGACTCTAAATAGACACTTGGAACGAGACCCAAGGACTGAAGCTGGAAAAGACAAGCAAAAAACGGAAGAGGAGGTGGGGGGGTGACTACGTGGTGCTAGATACTCGATGATAAAGACGACGCTGACCTACATGATGATTACGAAATTCTGTGAGAGTCCTTTTGAGCACTCCCGAAACGACACAGTGGCCACTCAAGTCCATCGGCTCCAATCTCTTCACCTGTTCATGAATGTCCCCATATAAACGAGAGTCGGGCGTGCCAGGGGTGGGACATGATTTTCATTTATTTATTCGAAAAATGAAAATGATGACGAGCGCGACGTCACGTTGACCGACATCAACCGATGGCAGAGGGCGAGCATTCTGGCGTGCTGTAAAAATATATCCGTTTTCCATGTCACGTCGCTGGCGGCTGTTATTGGAGCCCTTCGTACCTGGCAGGCTCGACAGTCGCTCTCTCCAGAGTTCGATGGGCTCCCCTTTCCCATTCTGCACATGCAAGTTCTATGATATGCGTTGACAGAATGGCGTTCAACGCCAGGCCTTGAATGGGGAAAATGGAGAGGAAAACTCTATGTGTGGTATGATTAATTGACTCTGGTGGCTACCTGCAAGTTTATCGGTCATCAACACCAAAAAAAAAAAAAAAAAAAATTAGGTGGCGTCTGATCGCTAGTAAAAAGGGCGAATGACCGAAGACGGAAATTATTTGTAGTTTTTGTCGTGAGATCGGGGAGGGAGGGATGTCGTGCTTTGAGTTAATGCCCTTTTAAAACGACGGCCAAACATTGGTGAAATAAAGTCCCCCATATAGCCATTCCACCGCACGGATGTAGTTAAAGTGAGAAAATAGAGAGGAGAGCAACTGCAAGCATCACAGAACGCTGAGGAACAAATGGCTAGTCAAGCGTGCGGTACACTCCCATGGCCTGTGAAGGGTAAACAGAAATATTAGCATCGAAGAGGCGGGTCTGCGATCACTCACGAAAGATTTGGTAGCGCTTACACGGAAGGAGCTGTCTAAGTACCAGTTGACATGCAAAGTAGTCGAGTTCAAGCCTCCAGAAGAGCGGCAAGGATTGGGTCAAGCGTGCGCTGTGGCAAAGGTTGGCCTACTATAGTGAAAAAGCACTTTCAAAGAATATGAAAGGAATAATGATCGATATACTTATTGACATAGAATATGGTTGTATGGTTGATTTGGAGGCTGAATATTTTGAGCGCCTGGAGGTGGAACTATGCCAGGTGCCTGCTCCCATTGGGACCCTTCCACTTCCATTCCCTTTTCTGTATTCCTTTCCTCTTCTGTAGTGCTGTATTTACTTTCGCAATTGTCCCATGTATTCCATCCAGTCACCTACAGTAGATCACCTCCTCCCTCCCTGCTGAACCTAGTTATCACGCTCTGTTTCCGAGTGACCACCTCACGGTGGTTCCAGTATCTGCTACTATTATTACAGACAACTATGTACAAGACCACATTTCATACAGCACAGCGGCGCCGCTGCCTACACAAAAAAGTCTGATCATGTTATATATCACGGTACATGAGCCAGCGCCTGCTCAAAGTCGGCAATAATATCGTTGATATGTTCGATCCCGACCGAGACCTGCGACCGTCCACATATCATCAGACCGCTTTACCACACCATAGGCTGTGTTACACACGTACCCGAACCATGTATGTGATTCCCATGTCAAGTTTTTCCTCCTCGCTCAATTTTTGAGCGAATGTCCAGTAGTCCGTAACGAGTGTTTTGACATCGCCTATGTTGGCGAGGTGGCTCGCAAGTTGAAGTGCGCCCACCGCCTTTTTCCAGGCCTCACGCTCGGCCTTCATGCCAAAGCAAAGCACACTGCTGTATGCATTCGGACGGAGTAGCTCCTTCGCGCGTTTGTGCGTTGGGTGACTCTCGAGACCGAGGTGCGAGACTCATGCAACTTTCGGGTGCCTCTCGAGCCAGCTTGAAGGTTCACGATAGCATCGAGTCATGCCAGAGAGTAAAACGAAAGTAGAAATGGAACGCACTTTGCAAGAGCCAATGAATTTTCGGAATGTCTCTGACTGCGAAGACTCAGTGTCTCGAGACCTTGGAGCACGAGAAAGGCTCCAAACGGGTTGAGTGGGGTTCCAACGTAGGTTAAAAGTTCCATACGAAGTTTCTCCGCAAATGCAATAGATCCAAATGCCTCTTTGTAAACGAATCCACCGGAAGGGGCCAAGAACCAAGGAAATTTCCCGCTATCGCCCCAGTCAAACTTCCCTGTGACTTAAGTCAGTTTAACAGGCCTATTTATCGAAAGCATCATACCAGAGTCGATAATAACACCTGCGATGGTATTTCCATGACCCCCGATCCATTTAGTGGCACTATGCACTGAATAAATATGAGACAGTGAAATCCAAGAAGATAGAGATGGCAGACCGACGATATCTGCACCAAGGGAGATTGGTTGTACGAGGTACCCTCCCATCCCGAACGTGTTATCAACAATAAATGGTATCCCATTCTCATGTGCAACCTGGCAATACCATTAAGAGTGTCAATGACATTAAACATTTGAATGTATTGTTTGCGTCGACCTTGGCAAGTTCTGGCATCGGTGCAACGTCACACCTTGGATTACTGATACTCTCGACAAGGATCGCCTTTGTCTTGTCATCGATAGCCGCTCTGAAGTCCTCGGGGTCGTGTCCGCGGATAAGTCTGACTTCGATTCCGAATTTCAGGAACAGATCTACAAGCAATCTAATCACTCATTGCAGAGGGAAGAATAAAGTTTCACTTTTGAATTGAACGTAAGTCTACGGAATCGTGTCAGGTCGGCCCATTTAGACAACTGTACCACGTACACCGATGAAAATCTGTGACCTAGCAACGGGAATTAGGCATGGCGAGAAGAATAAAATAAAAGGTGGCTTACGACGACACAATATTGTCGCCCGCATCTGCAATTGTAAAAATGGCCAAGAACAGAGCAGAGGTTCCCGACGCTGTGGCGACCGCAGCTGCCCCACCTTCGAGTGCTGCCATACGTTTCTCAAAGACTTCCTGAACAATGTTACGGGATGGTTTATCAAGGGAAGACATTTAGAGACTAACGAAAGTGGGGTTACTAGTACGGGTGTAGAAGTGCCCAGGCACCCTGGAATACATATACTCAGCCCAAGAAACGCATAGGGAGAATATGAAGCGGGAGGTTCCCAGTCCTAATCGCCAACTAACCTCCTGTCGAGGAGATCGGAAAGGTGCTAAACAGTTGTATGGATATACGTTCATTTTGAGAAAGAAAAAAAGTGACCAAGCTCACGTCAGAATCGTTCGCGACGTAAGCGACAGTGGAATAGATGGGAACTGCGCGAGCCTTCGTGGTGGGATCGGGCTCTTGACCAGCGTGGACCTGCAAGGTTTCGAATTCCAATTGTCTAGTATCTGGTTAGTATAGATCACCATTTTGTGAGCTCTCCTGCGACACACCTGTTGGGAGCTGCCATGGTGAGGACAGGAGGGAAGGTGGGAATGAGGGCTCATTCTCGACTAACTGGTATAAGTAAGCCAATGTTCATGGAGTGGTAAGCCCCCCAAATCCCGCGACCTGCGCGTCATTCACAGTTGCGTGATAAACACGGCCTTTGATCAATAAATTGATCCGAGTCCAGAAATGTCTGTCAAATTCTCCTAACTCCGACTACTCTCCGACCCATTTTGTACATCTCCGAACATCCCATGGCTATTTCGGGTCGGAGAGAGCGGAGACAGCGCGGGAAAATTCTCGCTGATGCACCGCAGATGCATCACCATACCTGGAACTCTTTCGGTTCGTGACACATGAGGCACAGTCCAGTTTGTTAGGTTAACATATTGGTTCCTATGACAAAATGAAATAATTATTTAAACTAAAATTTAAAATTGATTGAAGTTCATTTTTGTCAAACAATAAGCTAAATATGCTGTATCATTACAGTCAAAATTTAATAATATATATGTTTTCCTGTTATATCCTCACTTATATGACGAATTTGGTTAGCAATATAAAGGCAAACAATAGTTCAATGACAGATGCAAACTTTAATCAAGATGGTGAAAAAAATTCAAAATTTTAGCTAATCTTACATGTTAACAATATATTATTGATTAAATGATGAATTTTGTCAAGTATTTGTATGCCAATATTATCCATGTATATATATCTAGTAAAAGTATAATATAAATATTTAGAATTTTTTATTATGGAGCAGTAAACCTACATAAATCCCCATATATAGCTGAGTCATATGCAATACATATAGTTAGTATGTATGATATATATAGTCTAATACATATAATGAGCACATAATATATATATAACCAATCCTGCACAATTTACACTGTTGTATGTTACAAGAGCCTCTGTATGCCATTGATATATTTAAACAAATGCTATACTATCACTATATGATGCTAGCATTTAGTCAAAAGAGTATTAGTCCATTTCTGGGCTATATGGTCAATGAAAAGATCTTTATGCTTAAATGTACTACTTTTTTGAATAGCCATCATCACAGAATGCAAATATGCAGTGCCATTCTTCTAATACCAGTGGTCAATATACTATGCTTTGAAAGTGGCAGTCCAAAGTTGTGAATCAATTATGCCAAACTCATCCACCTTAAGGTTATCTAGGAAGGACATAATGAGCTATTTAAATCCACATTTGAATAACTTTTTTACATACTTAACAAAGTGTTGATGGTTAGTTGTGGTGGTGATGTTGCCATCCTTATCAACTAGAGGATGTATATAGCTAGTTTTTACAAAACATTTCTAATGGCCCTGTATAAAGTGGACATGATCAAATGAGGGAAATGGCTAAATCAAATGAGAGGAATACTCAATATAATTGAGTACTATAGTTTTAAGGTCTTCTTACCCATTCAAAGCAGGTCATGTCAATGGTGGTTCAATGAAGAGCCTAAGCTAGTTAGCAATGAGCATCATATATATTTGTTGGTCTAGTACTTATCAAATATGAAAGGTTGCTTAATGTATTACACATTATGCAGTCACTTACTCTATTAGGAAAACATTGAACAGATCAGATTTCTCAACATCTATAGTAAAAAAGGAGTTATTAATATATAGAAGAGTTCAAAGGGCCCAAATTAAACAACTGGTTTAAAATTTTTTTGAAGACAAAAGCAGAATTGGAATGATTGAAAAAAATAAAAAATATTGCAAAGGCAACAAAAATATTAAAAATATGCTAAGAGAATAATGAATGACAGTTAAATAAATAGTGGATAAAGAATCAAAATTCAGTAGACATGTGAACTAGTCATAATTGTTGCTAAGGAAATAATTGTATGACCAGGAATTAATACAAGATGCTGTATGTAGGCTAGCTGGATCTAGTATATTGCAAAGAACAATGTCATTCCAGCTTGGCTCAATAAACTTGCATAAAAAGGCAATGCATCTCAAAACTAGAGTATAAAGCTTTAAGGCTTTGGCCATCATAGATATATAAATTATTATGGCATGTACAAGGCAGAAAAATATTTTTATATAAAATCATATCTTGCATGCCAAAGAATTTTGGCTTTATAGGCTGTTTAAATGAAAATGACATATGATGCATGGTAGATAAAAGAGTCTTCATTTTTGTTGATAACAGAACTAAAAACAATATTCAAATATTGTGTCAAATTTGCATTTAAAAAGAAAAAAGAACTAATATAGATGAGTAAAATCATCTTGCTCAGTTTTCATGCTATTGTTTATGTTTATCAGTTCTTGCACTTGAATGGCTGGGAGCATTTTAAAACTTACTTGTTTGAACTCTTTTGATCATAGGCTGCTTAGTATCAGAGCTTAGTTTAGTAACTGAGGATGCAAAAGATGTCTTGGTTTACTTTGCTATAGCAGCTTTCATTATTATTTGTTTATCTTGGTTAGTGCATTATTATTAAATTAGATGGCCAACTTACTGTGATTATGATCTTCAAATAAGTCACCACTATTCTTTGAATATTCTATAACCTCTATCTTTGAGTTATTATTGGATAACTCAGCCCTTTCATACTTCAAATTCCAAGAATGGACTATCTTGGTGGGAATAAGTTGGCAAAGTACTTTTGAATGGTAAGTCTTAGATTTTTATACAAAGTTGTATTAGTATTTACCAATAACAATAACTGCATTACTAGAATGGCATCTTTGGCAGCCATGATGGTTGTACAAATCAGAGTCAAAGAGCTTCTTGTTCCTGACAGCTTTATATCATCACCTTTTTTTATTGATTAAAATCCATTATTGTGAGGATGTATTATTTTTGTTCTTTTCTTTCATTATAAAGTTTATATATTTGAATAGCTTTGAAAACATTATATGGCACAAATATTCATTGACTTGAAGGTAAGTCCAATTACAATTGAACTTGAATTTATTGGCTTTTCCTCCAATATAAATATACTCTTGACAAGCCATACTATCTATCTCTATTTATGTGATGAGTCTAGTATATTCTTTTCACATATGGTCTCCTGACTAACATGTTATATATTAGCACAGCAATTAAGTATTTTAAAAAAGATAAAATACATATATTGAGATGATTGACAAGACATAGCCAAGCACTAACTTTTATAAGCCAGTTAGATATGGCCTGTTTTCCTGATGTTGTTTAAACTTGAGAGCTAGCTTAGCACTATATGATAGTAAGTACTACTATTCTATTGAGCTGCTTACTTGAAAATGCACATCTGGCTTTTAGATTTCTCAGATATATATCTAGTCCAAGATCACAGAAGTCTTTTAATGTCTCTTCTTTGGCCATGGTAAGGCTTGTTTTAACTTTAGTAGTCCTAAATCTGATGTTTTTTGACACTTGCTTGTTGAACTTGTTTAAAAGCTGCTGTCAAGCAGAGGAACCAGTATATAGCAGCTTGGAAGCTATTAACTCTGCAAGTGGTTGTATCTTGGAGTTCTTCTAGATAGCTATAAGAGCTTCTAGGTATTTACTATATCTGTATTCATATTTTTAATAGAGTCATTTAGCAGTTGCATCAGGCTTTGAAAATAATTCATAGTGGCACTGTGAACTATCAACCATATTTTGATAGTGGCTTGGATTGAACTTAGGCATAGACATCATAGTGCATTAGATAGTAACTTGAAATGGTTGAAACAAGGTATTCTATCTGGTATGATAATTGGCATGTTGGATAAGGTTTTAAAAGAATATCTTGTGAACTATATAGAATTAGTTGCTAGTTCATAATTAAATATCTTGGCTAGCAATTTCAGAAACCTACAATAACTCCATTGCTTGTATACAGAGTATGATTCTTGCTTTTTATACAGAATCAATCAAAGATACTATATATATTTTTGATGCATGATTTTCAAATGAAATGAACTTTAGCATTAAGTTATTATCTGTCTTATCAATTTCTCCATCTAACAGATTATAATCTTTAGATATAATATTTTGATCAGCAATAGTTTTGAGTATGCCAAAAAAATAAACTCTCATCTTTGATGGTGAATAAGAATGCATGGATTGAAATATTAATCCCTATATAATAAACATGCCACCATTCATCTTGCTAGACTGGAAATAGTCTAGTAAATCAGTGTCCACTATAATTAAAGTTAGACTAACTAGCATTCCTACTATTCTTATTAGCTACTTTTTGCTTTTATTCATTTGAATTGCTTACATTATTATAGATACCATGTATAGCAATACTAAAAAGACACAAATTCTATATATTATGTATATTTATCAATCTTGGTTTTAAATAGAAATAAATGGATTATATAATCATATCTAAGGACTCTTGTTGTTGGTTGTTTGTCCTGATGCAAGTTCCATTTATTTTGGAAAACATCATAGTTATTATTGATTATATCAAGAAAAAGGCCTATCTTGTCAATGTCAAGGCCATGAACTCTTTCAAGATGCATAAAGAAAGCTTTCCAGTGGTGGACAAACTGGCTTTCTACCTCAACCTAAAGCTGTTCAATTCTTAAGTTTCAAATTGATCTGTGGAGTAATCATATGGTTAGTGAAGCTGGCATTATTACATGTTGCAAACTTACAAGCTGTTATGCTTCAATCAAGTAGATAGGAGCATAGCTCTTATGAAGCAAGAACCAGCAACAAGTAAGATTCAAGACTAGAGTCAAGAGTTTGAGATAACTCAAAATAGCATTTGAAACATTCCAACTACTAAGGCCTGAACATAAGGGATGAAGTAGCTCTTTGGCATTTTTAAAAGTGTCATCTTGAATTGGGGTACCAAGCATTTGCCTTCAGAACTTGCTGGTGGAGTTTTAATACCAGGCCTTGCTAACAGGGGTTGACTACCCTGACTAGAACAAGGACTTAAAAAAGGACTTACTTAGAGAAGAGAAACTCCCTTGACTTTTGGAGAAAAGATCCAAGACTTCAAAACTGGGGATTCAGTCCTGTTGCTCTGGGGGTTTATATATGAAAAGACTATGTACACATATGTACATGGGATTTAAGATATATTGTATACTATTTAAATAATAGTTCGTTATTGTCTAATAAAAATACTTTAAATATTTGTTAATGTTATAAGAATTATGAGAAGTGTATCATGCTGCTAGAGCATGTTGTTATGACAAATAAGAAGCACTTATGGCATGAGGCCAGCATATGTATATAATAAGTTAGCATAGCATCCAAGGTTGTGGTCATAAGGTTACCACATGCCAGTATAGCAGATCTTGAAATAAATAGAAACAGGACCCTTGATCTATGCTGTTGATGCATGTTTTTTATATACAGCCTTGCAATGAAAGGGAACCCTGTGGTTCTTTAATAAATACCATGAGGAGACCTGCATGATGTGGCAGCATGCTGCAACCATGAGGCATAGATAAAGTGTGAGTTTTTATGACTTATAGATAAGAACCCTGAGTCAGGAAACAAGATTCTGGCTTTTGATATGACTCTAGAGAATATATAGGACATGAGGCAGGCACAGCCATGCCATGAGGAATTGGTCAGGCAAGCCTAGACCCTTTAAGGAACAGCCATCCTGTGACTGGTGTGATTTGCATAAATAGGGTTTAGGGCATTCTTTGATTATGTGATTATGCCAGTGATCCTTAATAAGATATTCAGGAGAGATAAGATAAAATCTTTGGATCTATGATAAGATAAGATCAATAGATAATAGATTAGGTAAGTGCTGAGGTAAGTGCTGACTTGATAAAATTAGATAAAATAAGATCTTGCAACCAGGCAAGACAAGTTGTAAAAATGAAAAATAAGGCAATAAAGGCCACTTCTCTTTTGATTTTCATTAATATTGCCTTTCAGGCTCTTTTTCTTGTATCATAACAGCATTCATTCAATAGTAGAATTAAGTCTAGTTACTGTACTAGAAGACCAAGTGAAAGAGAATACTTGAAAGCTAGTTGAAAGGACAAGAGATATATTCAAGGAAATCTGAGGGAGAACTAAGCTAAAGTGCATAGAACCTATTGAGGGGTTATATATATATATAATAGAACTTAAGGGCAGGCTCATACAGTAACCTCAAAAACCCTTTCCATATTGGCCTAAATTGTGGTGTGTGAAACATATCACCTGATAGTGTGGAAATTCTGATTAGCTTTGGTGGAGTTATAAATAGTACATACTCTTGAATATGAAATTGCCCCCAAGATCATGTGATTTGGTTCACACACTATGGAGATATAATTAATTCAATATAGTAATATCATGGAAAGGATTTTTGAGCTTTTGCATCAAACAAGATATTTGGGTATTTTCAGTACTTGGTATAGCCTCCTTTTGCTTTGAGCACCGCCTAAACCCTCCTAGGCATGCTCTCAATCAATTTCCTGCATTCCTCAACTGGTATCCTATCCCATTTCACTTGAACTCTTTTCCATAATTCATGAATTCCATTAAAAGGATTTTCATGCTCTACAAGTCTTCTTTTCAGCCAACCCCAGAGATGTTCAATAGGATTCAGGTCAGGAGACTGTGCAGGCCAAACCATAGTCTTGAATTTCTGCTCGTCTAGCCACTCCTTGACCTTTTTGCAGGTATGCTTGGAATCATTGTCTTGTTGAAAAATGGTGTCATAAGAAAAGAGACCATAATACTCCAGGATTTGCTGAAGTTCATCCTTCAAAATATAAAGATAGAGGTCCCTATCCATCCTTCCATCAATCTTAGTTGCAAAGCCAACCCCATCCCAAGTCATACAGCTCCACATTATCAAAGAATCTCCCCCAAACTTAAAGGTTTCATTTACCAGCCTATCACTAAGTTCTTCACCTGCCTTTTTCCAAGCCCATTTGTGCCCATCTGATCTTAGGCAATATATTTTGGTCTCATCAGACCATTTTACCTTCTTCCAATCCTCTACAGTCCAATCTTTATGGGCATAAGCAAAATACAAACAAGCCTTATGATGCCTAGTAGAGAGAAGAGGTCGTTTGGACTTGACCATAGCTTTCATACCAGCTTTCTTCAAATGAAGACAAACTGTACTGGCAGAAAGGGGTTGGTTGATGATGTTGGTAAGTGTTTTGATCACTTGGACAGCATTTTTAGCCTTTCCAGAGATAATAAGATGCTAAGTAAAACACTCCAGATGTTAAGGCCTGAACGTATAGGCCAAAATGCCTTTGTGCGTCTCTAAGAGTGTTGCCTTGGGCTTCAGCACCAAGGGCTTATCATTGATGACTTGCAGGTGGAGTCTTAACACCTGGCCTTGCTGCCTAGGGTTGATTATCTGGCCAGCTCAAGGGCTTGAGAGGACTTCTCTAGTGGGGAAGAAAATCCCTAAACTTTTGGAGCGAAGATCCAGGACTTCAAGACTGGGGATCTAGTTCTGTCACCCTGGGGGTTTATATACAAAAGAACTATATACATGTATATACATGGGATCTAAGATATAATATACACTACTTAAATAAATGTCCATTATTGTCCAATAGAAATACTCTAAGAATCTAAGAAATAGATATAAGTCATAAAGATCATAAAAAGCATACCATACTATCAAAGCATGTTATCATGACAAATAAAAAGCATAGATAAGACATAGCCTTCAAGGCTGTGGTCATGAGGAAGCCACATGCCAGTGTGGCAGATCTAAAGATAAATATCAAATAGGATCCTTGATCCATGCCACTGCTGCATGTCTTCATGTACAGCCTTGCAATGGGAGGAAATCCCATGCTTCTTCATATAAATACCATGAGGGACCTGCATGGTGTGGCAGCATGCTGCAACCATGAGGCATAGATAAGATGACTCCATGTGAGTCATAAAGAGGGTGAGTCCTTGTGACTCATAGATAAAGACTCTGAGTCAGGGAACAAGATTCCAGCTCTTGATGTGAATTGAGAGAATAGATAGGACATGAGGTAGGCACAGCCATGCCATGAGAACTTGGTCAGGCAAGCCTAGACCCTTTGAGGAACAGCCATCCTGCGACTGATATGCCTTGCATGAATAGGGTACAGGGCTTGTTCCTGATCATGTGACTTGTGATCAACCAGTGATTCTTGATAAGATAGACAGGAGAGATAAAATAAAATCTCCTGATAAGATAAGATCAATAGATAAGATAAATGCTGACATATGCGCCTCTTAATAAGATAAGATTAGATAATATCTTGCAACTAGGCAAGACAAGTTGTAAAAATAAAAAATAAAGGCCATTAAGGCCACTTGTTGTGTTGATGTATAAATATAGCCATAAAGGCTGCTTTTCTCATACCGTAACATATGGTGTGGCAGCATGCTGCAACCATGAGGCGTAGATAAGAGTGACTCCATTTGAGTCCTAGATAAGGGGGTGAGTTCTTGTAACTTATAAATAGAGACCCTGAGTCAGGGAGCAAGATTCTGGATCTTGGTATAACTATAGAGAATAGATAGAGCATGAGGCAGGCATAGCTATGCCATAAGGAATTGGTCAGGCAAGCCTAGACCTTTTGAGAAACAGCCACCCTATGAT
>JBBPKM010000725.1:0-12312 GCA_038089255.1 Austroboletus rostrupii | reverse complement strand
AGAGAAAAAAAAAAAAAAGAGAGAGAGAGAGAGAGAGAGATTCGTGACACACACTCGGTCGGAATCCCCTCATACTGGCGCGCCGCGTAGATCCGAATGTCAAACGCCCAATCGACGCCACTGACAACAAAAAAGAGCCTCCCGGCGTACTCGAGCGGCGCATCGATCCCGGCCTCTTCCTTGCGTGCAAAAAAAAAGATCATCGTCTCCGTGTCCAGGAATTTGGCTGAAGGGGAAAGCGCACCTGGAGTTCACGTCGGGCAGCTTGTGCGGGGGTTTCGCCTGGCTCGACTTTGCCTCCGAATCCGTTGTATCTCGCCATAATCCGTCATCAACAGCTGAGGAGAAAGGACGGTCTGGCAACTTACAGGTCAGCACCGAAGCCGCGTTTCTTGTACCCCAGCAAAAGCTAGACAGGGAACACCAGGATAGGTCTGCCAATGAACTTTGCAGGCACACGTCGTAGAAGACACACCTTGTCACCTTCAATAATGAACGCGTTTGTGTAGAGGCGGGTGCGCTCAAAGGACTGCCATTCATGCTCGCAACCGCTCTGCGCGTAAACACGGGCTTTCACTTCGCCCAGACCAGGAGGCGCATCAGAGTCAGTAGGCATCATGCAAGCAAAAGAGAGGAGCACGGCCTCTATATGCCCACAGATCGAGTCATTTGGCATTTGGTCTAGTACATAAAGAACAAAATCACGACATAAAAAAGCGGGTAAATTATGTGATGGAGCAAACAACAGCATTACAAGCTCCTTCAGAGCGAAAAGATACTTAATTATCACTGGTTAACGGACTCGACTCCTTTGTTCCCTTTGTAGGTCGACAATCATATCCACAACACGATCCCTGGCGTCCTCCAATGAAAGGTCATCCACGCTCGGCTCTCCGCCCTCGTCAAACACGTTTGATCCAAGAACTCGACGAAGATGCAACACCACATCTGCCTCGCCGTCTTCATCGCGCGTCGTCAGTTTTGCAGATCGGCTCGCAAATACTTGGTTGTACAGAATTGTAGCACGAAGCAAGGCGAAAATGTGCTCATTGGCAGTATCCACTTTTAGATCGATGTCAAGGTCAAACCAGTTATCTTGTGACACCTTTGTGAGTGCATCACACAAGAGGCCGACGTCGCCACCGAGACTACGGCCATAAGAAAGTGTTGCATCCCATGCCTTCGATTCCTCAACCGAAGGGAACTCAGAAGTACTTTCTTCGCCACGAGAAACACGGTGAATGAACAGGGAAGATGCCTGTGCATGCAGACGCTTGCGCAAGAGACTAGTCGCGAGCAATGCGATCGGAGAAGAGTTGGATGTAGTTGTGAATGTTGTCAAGCATGCTACAGCTTCCTCGACTGTCATAGAACCAAGTACAAGACGTTGATATGCGGAGACCTCGAACGATTCCGCCAATCTGCTGGCGCTGGCCCATAGGATCTGCGATCGAGTCTTCGCAAAGAATAGCGACTGTGAAAGTAATGCAAGCGTGCAAACGTCAGAAACGAGCGTTTCGGAGGCCGCTTCTGTTCTAGTAGAACCCAAGTGGTTGGAGAGATTGTTGTAAACTTGCCAGCGGACCGATGTCGAGATCTTCTCGGGTGAAAAGATTATAAGCTCTGCGAGTCGTGTCCAGGCTCGTCGCTCGCGTCGCGTCTCTTTTCCACCTTGTGTCTGCAAAACACCGAGGAATCCACGGAGCATACCAATCCATCCGGTACTAACGTCCAAGACCCTCAATAGGTTTTCGAGCTCATCGATCGCACCTTTGGAATATAGTGCAGCACTGAGTGGATTTGATGCTTCCTTTGTAGCACGGACGGTATATTCGGTGGAGGAGGAGTCGGGTTCGGAGCCAGAGTCACTGTCGTCAGGAGAATCGGGAGTAGGAACATCCGAGGTTTCACGCGAGGGAGCAAGTGTCGGATGAATCAAGGAGATATATGGTACGAATTGGATCAAACGTGACTGCTTGGCCTTCCGAGGTATAGGGATCCAAGGAATAACTATAGAGGCAAAGACTGCCAAGGACGCAAAAAGGTGAATGACCTGTATAGCATCATTCCAGGTCCAACCTAATGCAGGCTGCGAGACCAGGGGAGCGTGGGATAGGACAGAACCTTGGTGAGCGTGGTGATGCGATACTGGTTGCGAAGTAGGTGAGGTGGAAGTCAATGGAGAGTTGAAGAACGAGAAAAGCGCAAAGACGGCGAGTAGGTATTGCTGTGGTTGAGGAGCATGGGAAGCAGAGGAGGCCACGACATTCTGCTGACAGGGGTCGGAAAGTAACACGGGAGCGACCGGAGCGATTGGAGTGCCGTTAGCTTGTATTTTCCTTGGACGACCGCGTTTCCGCTTTTCACCTAATGTGGCGACAGGAACAACACCAACTGGAGCAGCAGGAACAGGAGCAGCGGGGGCAATTTTGCGCTTCTCCTTCTTCGAGGCTTCGAGTTTGGGTTTTTTCCTAGCGCGTTCCGAGTTATCGCCATCATCTTCTCCTTCACCATCGTCATCATCGCTGGCCTCCTCTGCACCTTCGTAGTCGATCTCATCTTTCTCGGGGCCTCCGAATTTCTTGGACCATTCGATTTCCCACTCGGTGAGGATGCTCTGTCCACCAGGAAATCCACAAATCAAAGTTCGCAAACCGTCCTGTTCGCGTTTAAGCCTCGCCTCTCGCCTCTTGAGGACGCTGAAAAAAAGTGAGTGGGGTTTAAAGCATCGATGTCTTTCAAATTACCGAATATATTCCACGGCT
The DNA here is from genome assembly GCA_038089255.1 of Austroboletus rostrupii. Lineage (NCBI taxonomy): Eukaryota > Fungi > Basidiomycota > Agaricomycetes > Boletales > Boletaceae > Austroboletus > Austroboletus rostrupii. The sequence goes on along the minus strand of JBBPKM010000725.1, from coordinate 9,547 downwards.
TTTCCGAGTACATTTGCCTTGCTACCTTTTCTTGCAACTTTTACGCCGTCAATGTAACCGCGATCGTCTACGCTATATTCGTCGTTCTTATAATTCTGATCGAGAATGCGCAATGCAGGGACGGCGGCTTTGAGACTTTGAATGCGAGCATTCAGATTAGTGCGGTATCGACGTTCGATCGTGGTGTGGCTTGTCTTTGGACGACCGGTCGTCAGAGTATTTATGACATGCGTTTGCGGGCCTTGAACAGCATGGGGCGGAGGGGGGGAGGGAGAGGGGGGGAGAGGTTGCGGCGGCGGTTGTGACTGGAAGGGTGCTACAAACGACCCGATGTGCTGAGAAAAGAAGGCGGAGACGGCGTCTGGCATACACGTAAGTATGGCGGAGTGAATCAAGAACGGGGCATCACCTGCGGCTGATCTGGGGAGGGGAGGGGCAGCTGGAGATGCGCGTGCGCTGGAGGAGCTAGCAGAGCTGGATGGGCTCAAACCGGGGTTGCTTTCGTCTGCGGAGGCAGATGTTGAGCTGAGAGTGGGAGACGAGAAGAAGGGATAAGCGCTGAGCAGATCTTGGGGATGGAGTGCAGCGGCGGGATGGACGGGGACCTTTCCGTCGACGAAGAGGGCGTTGGGCTCGACAAAGGCGGAGAGCGAAGGGTCCGAAAAGTCAAAGTCCAACGGGAGGGGGTAGTCAAAGGGCTTGGCGTCGTGCGAGTTGTTGAGCAGCTGGTAGAGCGGGTCGGAGGGATCGAGGACGAAGTCGGGGTCGCTGTCGGGGGTGGCCATGGTGATGGTGCGAGGAGGAGAGGCGGTGGATATATGCGCTCTGGATAATCGCATATGGCACCACTTTGGCCGAGTGGTACCACTTTTGATATATACGGTATGTCGCTCCCACATATATATTTTACCAGACATCGACGGTCAACCCAAGCGATGAAGTCAGTGGGTAAGCCGTCCCTTTATCGTCCGTGTTGACGCCCCGCTAGACGCCCTGCAGACTACAGCTACTTTGGCGGTGCAGAGTCGACCGCAGACGCCACCCGCTCTTCCCGGCGCACCGTCGTCGCGTCTTCTGCACCCCATGACAACACCCGAGGACCCCCCCTCGATCCTGCTGACTTCCTCTGGCTAATGACCGAGGAGCCGCACCGCTCTCGGCGAATGGAAATCATGAAAGCCCACCCCGATGTCGTCAAGCTCATGGGCCATGAACCACTCACCAAATACGTCGTCCTCGGCGTCGTCTCCTTGCAGCTGTCTATTGCCGTGCTGCTTCGGCACTCACACCCCCTCTCGTTTTGGTTCTTGTTCCTTGCATACGCGGTCGGCGGCACCGCGAACCACAATCTTTTCCTTGCCATACATGAGATCACTCATAACCTGGCCTTCAAGGGCATCAACGCGAACAAAGCACTAGCTGTCTTTGCAAACATTCCCATCGGCGTACCATATTCCGCTTCCTTCAAGGTCTGTTCTCCTACACCCTGCTCGCACCTCTTGTTCATGCCATCCCCCAAAGTGGTATCATATAGAGCATCACAAACACCTTGGCGAGGATGGTGTAGACGTCGACCTTCCCACTCACGTAGAGCTTCTCTGCCTTAACAACGTTCTTGGAAAAACCTTCTTCGCGTATGTGACGTCATCCCTTTCCTACCTCATCCCTCATCCCGTCCAAAGCACCTTTCAGATATTCTTTTACGCATTGAGGCCTGGCTTTGTCCGAACCCAAAGGCTAACCAAATGGCATCTTATAAACTTACTCGTGCAACTCATATTCGATTATGTCCTGGTGCGATCATTTGGTATTCGACCACTACTGTACTTGTTGTTCTCCAGTTTCTTCGCTGGTAGTTTGCATCCCTGTGCCGGTCATTTCATTGCCGAACACTATGTTTGGGACGGTCTTAACCAGGAGACTTACAGCTATTACGGCCCCCTTAACATCCTAGCCTACAATGTAAGCCCATTCACCTCAATGTCATTCCACTTGCTGACTCGTGGCTGACTAGGTTGGGTACCACAACGAGCACCATGATTTCCCATCCATTCCTTGGACTCGTCTCCCTGCTCTGCGTGCACTCGCGCCCGAGTTTTACGATACGATCCCTTCCCACCCAAGTTGGCCCATGGTCATCATCAACTTCATCCGCGATCCCGAAGTTGGCATTTTTGCACGTGTGAAGAGACCAAACAAGGGTACTCGGCTCACCGGTGAAGTCACTCCAAGCGAGCGATGTGGCTAGTCAGAGAAAAGCATATTATGCTTCACTAATGATATTCTGTAAATTCAAATCAAGTGAACAATTTCCTGGTTCGAACCAGAGTGTTGATGATGAAATGTGTCACGCACCGTATGTTTGTTTTTCGACCAAACCGTCATGTTTGCGTGATACGGGAATGCTGACAAGCATGTCTGACACCCCTGTGCGATTAAAACCCTCGTCAAGCCTACTTCCTGCTTCCTTCTTCACCCTCATCGATTCTATCAGGCGAAACAACATGAACAACCAGCCACTTAGATCCGGACATGCTTTGGAAGCCCCGCGGGCTCCAGTGACAGGAAGACGTCATAACAGGATAGACACCGACAAGGTCATCGAGCGTCCATACCTTCCTCGCGCGTCTGTCGCACCGAGTGCCGAGCGCCCAGAGGGGAGTGCAGCCCACACCGAAAAATACGCAAAATACGTCAGTATCCCTTTTACTGACCATGTCCTTCACCGCTCGACGTTTTTTTCTCCAAGTCCGTCATGCAACAACATTGCGTGTATTGGGACCAGGACAGAGACGGCGTCATTTGGCCTCTAGACACCTGGCGCGGTTTCCGCAACCTCGGGTTTAACCTCTTGTTCTGCCTCTTGGCGACGATCGTGATCCACACGACGCTCTCGTTACCAACCAGGTCAGTCGTGCGCGTGGGTGCAAACCACGCGATAACATACACTCGCACGCGCGCTCTTTCATTCCTTTTTTTTTATAGGTTCGCCGTCAGCTACGTTCCTGACCCGTTTTTACGCATCTACCTCGAAACGATCCATGCTGACAAGCACGGTTCCGATTCGGGCGCGTTCGACACCGAAGGCCGTTTTGTTCCCTGCAAATTTGAGGACATGTGGGCCAAGGTCGGTTCCACGTGTGTTGCTCTCTCTTTCTTCGCCAGTGTTCATCCCGCGTCGGTCAGTACGCGACTTCACCCAACGGTACGCCCCGGACCAGCATGAGCCTGCACGAACTTTGGGTGTTTACGCACGGCAATCGTCTGGCGATGGATCCGTTTGGCTGGGTGGCCAGTTTTTTGGAATGGGCGACCACGTTTTTACTCGTGCAACAGGACGGCATGGTTGACAAGGAGGATGTGCGTCGGGTGCTCGACGGATCGCTTTTTTTCGAGGTTGAAGCGGCGCGGCGGTGTGAGCATGGATGGAACAAGGGGTGGGGCCTCGGCGGGGATGGGTTCATTGGCGGGGAGAAGTTGTTGCCGTTTGGGTTTTGACGCATGATGTGTTGGGGGGGATTGCGCTTGGAAAAACACTAGACCTTCCTAAATTATCAGTGATGAGTTTTTTCTTTTTTTTTTTTGATTTGTCTGCATGGACCGCATATGTACGGAAAGCTTACCCGGGACTATCGCCAGTGAACACAGGCATGTGTATTCAAAAATCATGCGGAACCCATCAGGGGCGCTATCCTTTCTGCTCACAGATCGGGACCAACGAGTCACAGGTCTCTCAAGATCTAGAACCACATCAGCGACGTTCCGGGTAACACCCCAGACATCGAAAAATGACACGACGGGTCATGAAGGCACCATCTATTTTCATCTTTCGGTCTAGCTCGAAAAGATGCACGCTCGGAAACGGCCTGGACAGGTCCAGATTGATGATCTCAAGAAAATGGGGCCCGACGCACACATTATCGTCGCAAGCGCTCTCCTCTTCACACGTCATCAACCTCGAGTCCAAAGAGGTGCTCGTTCGCCGACGGCCGGACGCGAAATATGCGAGGAAGCAAACACGTTTCGCGCGATGTCGTGATCTGGATGGCCGCCTTCTGAAGATACGGCCACCGCATCTCTCTTTCTCACAAACTGCCATGCCATGTTCCGCCACAAAGATGAACCACGCCTTTTTTTCTTCCTCGGCCTCTTTTTTTTTAAAAAAGAAAAAAAACAACAACGCGGATCTATAAGCGTCACTGATATGGGGCGTCAACAAATATAGCGACCTCCGTCGATAAGAATACGTTTGAACACAAAAAAGACATCAGCATCAGCATCGTAGCGTCGGTTTGACCGACAAATGACCTTTTTTGATCGTGTACCTATAATGAGTTCGAGGGGGGCGAGGAAGATAGAACCTGTCCTACATTCGCGGTACCTTGGCGACCGCCATCTGTTGCAGGGTCGCGAACAAAAAGGTAAAAAAGCCCGAAGTCGTCAAACAAACTGTTGATCGGAGCCTAACATGCGCAGCTGCGTCCGTCTGTAGCGAGCTAGCACGCAGTGGCGCGTCACTCGTTCTTTATCCTTGGATCCGGAGCCTAAACCTAGTATAGACTCTCGATCTCGGCCTTTCCCGTCGAACCAAAGGGGCTTCCTTGGGTCTTTTCACGCACCCTCGTTCAAAAACCGGTCGCGGTCAGGGCACACGTGTGAACAAGCATGGTGCTGTCCCATTCTCTAACCGGCTAGAGATTCCAAGCAGAGAATGGGAGACCGAGGATACGCAAGGTCGCGCGTGTGCGTGTGTGTGTGGTGCGTGCGACCCGAGTTGTCCAGCGCGGGAAACGCTGCCAGTCTTGGGCCTTCTTCGTCAACTCCCACTCCAGAGCACAAACAGGCGCCCGTTTGCACGTGAAAAAGGCGACCGGGACATTTCCCCCTGACTAAATGACCTTCGGTTGATTTTGTCAGTGAGCACGCCACTAGTAACCATCGGACCCACACGTAGGTCGTGGGTAAAGACAAAAAGTATAACCTATTCCAACATAATCAACCTTTTTTTTATTCATGGAAAATCATCAAACTTCCTTACCACAAATATGGCGAGGGATGAAAGCCCCCAAAAAATTGGACACAAACGAGTAAAAAAAAACATGATTTCATAGTGATATGGTCATGATTGCCTCGTGTGTGATAGAGAAAAGCGGATACGTCACAGTGAACACGATGCAAACGTCTGACAGCTGCGCCCAAACAAGAAAAGTATGTGAAATCGCAAGAAATACGAATACCAAATTTCCAGTATCACAGTTCAGTATAACGCGAAAAGTGTCTTACTCCTTGGAGAACGCACACCAAGAAAAGTGCCATATAATACAAATGAAACGATGGGGCTTAGGCCATTAAGTCAACGAGGATAGTGATGATGCCAAGGACTGTTACAAGATCCGGGTTATTGTGCAACCATGCGCAACGGGGAGAAACTAACCAATTTCAATTCCAATCAACGCAATAACAATTTGTTCGAGACGCTCTGCATGCCTACTCGAAACCGATTCCTTGAGCAGTTGGAGCATATCTTGGAGGACCTATTTGGCTCCTGTTATCACAGCGGCTGCAATAGCGACGTAATTAAACCGGACGGACCTCCACGCGCGTGTTCAGTAAATCAATGCGTTGAGGAACCTCCAAGTAACTTCTAGCGGCTTCATAGAGAGGTTGCAAATCGGGATAGGTCTGTATATTGCCGTTAATATCCGCGGAAAACAGACGTAAGTACGTCGAAAAAATAAACACATACCCAGAATACCTCCTAACATTTATCGAAAGTTGACACCACTGTTTTGACGTATGCACGACGTGGATAAAGTAGACGCACCGGAGAATCTAGTACCGATCCAACCGAGTTGATGTTTGTACGCAAGATAAAGAGTTCACCCGTCTTCCGCATGATTTCTATTGTTTACGTATTCGCGAAGCATTTCGCGGACCCGAAGGGGGTCAGTACATACCTTGATGGGGCATCCCTATCTTTCCCGTTTCTGAGAGTATTTCAGGTATATCCTTGGTTTCTTCTATTTTTGAAGATATGAGCTCCTCAAACTGTGCGAGAGATAATTAGCTGATAATCACCAAGGAACAGGAACATCAAACGAACAAGTGATATCTTGACGGATTGGGAGAGTGCATGGGAAAGCGATAGCTTGGTCCTACGGTCCGCAATTCTATGGCACAACAAAAGAAGCAATATGATCAAACTTACATGTAACCCGAGCCATGCCGGAGAGTGATTACATCGTTATATATTCTTTTCAGGAAAGATTCAGTTCGATTCCGCAAAGATCCGGCGGAGGACGGGCCACATACCGGCTATAGTTTGCGTAGTAATAATTCAAGTCCTCCATTTCAACGGCATCTGGTATGCAAGGGTTGCGCAAACAGGTTCACGATCCGATTGCCACACGACTCACCTAGCCTGTCTACCTCGAATCGCCGTCTAAAATGCATTATTGCGATAACTAGGAGATAAGACAGCCGAACTCACATGGACGCGAGGAAGCGTTTTTCTTGTGCCTCTGACATACCCCAAATCACGACGGTGCCATATCCAAAGACGAATATCTCAGCCTCATTGGGCACCGCATGGAACTTACTCCGCTTCTTCTTAGCGGGGTAAGTGTCACTTGTCTCAAACGTAGATGTGTTCAACTCAGGAACGCCGAGCAAGTCTCCCGTCGGGTTACTACTTCGCTTCGCATGGCTGTCTGAATTGCTTGAGGGTTCATAAGCATATGGTGTGTAGACCACGTCGTCGATGTTCTTCGGATCAGTCTGGTAAGCGGCACGTCTTGCATTGAAAAACTTCATGAGTTCTGGAAGCAGATATGACCTGCCGTGACAAAACGTCAAAACGTCGGCGTCCCTACGGGTTTGGGGAGAGCAAAAAGATCACGACTTACTGGGCGGTCGCATAGGCGGTCACCCTCGGAAGTGATTTTGCCTTCTTTTTCGTCAACCTGAGGGCGTCCCGCCGAGCTGTACCTTGAGGAATCAAGGATATTTGACGCAAACGTTCCTCGGCGCCCTCGTCGTCGTCGTCGACCTCCTCCTCTTCTTCATCATCGCCGTCGTCCGTGTCGCCAGTCGCATTCGGGCTTTCGTCGATTTCTGGTGCGGGCTGTGGTCCTGGTCCTGGTGTTGTCGGCTGATCAGGGAGAACTTTGAGTTTGCCAGCAGTTTTGGTGGAACGGTTGGCGCCACGAATCTTTGGTTCGACTGCGGTCGCCGAGGGCGGCGTCGGTGGAGGATTTGACTTGGGGAGTAGGGGCTTCGAGGACATGGTCGTAGCGTGTGGACAAGGGTTGCCGCTCGACGTCTAGCACGGCGTTCGCGCAAGCAGTCCAGTTCCAAATTAGATGCTAACAAATTATTTTTCCAAAAAAAATATTATTAAAAATTACTTTTGCATAATTAACGTCGTCGTAAAAGCAAAACAAGTATGACATCATGCATTATGACCTCCTCAGATATCCTACGTACTGCCGCTCGAGCGTCTGGAATTGCGGCTTCAGAGGGGGGGAAACCAGGGCACATTATCTTCACCATTTTTTGACGGTCCGCGGCTCTCCACCAACTGCGTTGCCAAGATCGCTCGGGCGCAATCGCCCCCCTTGTCATTGGTCGCCTCCTCCGTAGATATGATGATACCACTGGCAACGGCCAACTAATAAAAACCATGACCCCAAATGCGAATTAGCTCAGGGGTTGACGAAACTGGAGGCCCGCCATATCCAGCCGCATCCAAGTTACCCGTCCTACATCAGAATCTGGCAGGACATGTGCGGTACCTACTCGGAATTCCCCGCACTAACGCATATACTTATCCGTCCGCAATCCGTCGGCGGTCCTCCGGAGGCTTTCGACAGAACCGCCCCGCCACCTTTTTTTTTTTTTTTGAAACACAGCGCGCCCGCTGGTACGGTGATTTACGTTTTGCGCGCAAGTCGGAAATGAGAGCAGGTGTGTGGCTGGATTCATGCTCAGGAAACGAGACTGCGATCAACAGCTAGGCTTTTTTACGTCGCGCCGATCGCAACTCTCGACCTGCCCGCATCGCACCGAGCATCGCACACGGGCCACGCGTCTATTTCCCACCCGAACCTGCAACACGGACTGGTTTTGGACAAGGACCAGCGAATCGAGACCGGTGTATAGCTAATGATATCGCGCCCTAATTCACCCAAACCCTCGGCCCCAGGGAACTCGAACGACATGGCCTGCGGCCTGGTTGCCACACTAGCTCCGTTTGTAAACGGAACCAGAGCGCGGACTTGGTTCTTTATTTTCTGATCTTAATCCCATAGTCAAAACCAAATCCGCTGAGGGACATCACGATAAGTTAGCTCGACGGATTCAATGCAGTGCTTACCCCAATCCTTATCCAGGCGGTAATGTACACGTTGATTGGTCCACGAACATTTGACACGGACTGGTCTTGACTAAAGGGGAAACAATGCCAGGCAGGAAAGAAGGGCCGTGCATATGGGTGGAACCAGAAACGGCATTCATCATATGAGTGAGACTCTCGAATGTAGGATCGATCTATCATCACCACATGCGTCCTGATGACCTTAATGCTGGCTATACTAGCATGAACACGTCGAGCCCCATCTAGAAACACGGTAACAGCCTTGCAAACGTACACCGGTATCTGCCGGTTCTCCCGCGCCATCAATATCACCTCCGCTCGCTGTACTTGGGTGCGCCGTCTTTTATTCCTTCTTGGGTGGACACTTCCCTTGTTCGCCTTGTTCGCCTCCTGCGCCTTTTCCCGGGCTTCTTTTTGCCGCAGCGAAGCCGATCATCCAATGTGGCTCCAGGATGAAACATGGCGCACACGGAACTGCCCAAAGGAGAGCGACGATTACCATACAGACCAACTGCTTTTGTCCACATACCTTTGTCATCATTACGCATGTCGCACCCACAAGCACTCGGAGGAGCGACCCACTCAGCATCACGAGCGTCCAGCACACTCTCACCTTGTCCAGGAAGCCAACTCGTTCGGAGGGTATTTACGTACGAGCATGCCTGGCTTGTCAAATTTCTCGGAAAAGGAGAACAGCCGCATAGATACGATCTAGACCTAATATTAGTAAAACCTGTAGCTGCAATTACCGCTCGCGGAAATTTCGCCCCTACTGCGAGAGGGGGGAAACAGAGTAGAGGTGGGTCGGCACCATCGCGACCCGTGAGCGTGGCGATACCAGTCATACATGCAATTTCCGGAAGAGGGAGGGGGGGGAGGAGAATTGGGGGAACGAGGAAAATCAATCGCACTGCCATGAAACGACCATCTGGTTTTTCCCTCTCTGGCTTACCGAACATCGGGCTCCCTTTTCCCGTCAAAGACTCTTTCGCCCGCAACTTTGCCCATCACCAAGGGGGCTCTAGCAACTAACTGAGCTGAGATGGCGGATTAGCTATTTTCATTATGCAGCGCACCGCCACAGCACGCCGTGCGAGATCAACGAATCCAACGCATGATGCCGCATGCCTGTGTCAGTCCATGAGCTGCCTTGATTGTTTTTTTTTTTCATTG
>JBBPKM010000724.1:0-12313 GCA_038089255.1 Austroboletus rostrupii | reverse complement strand
TACGAGCCAGTCGCCCTCCCATCGGTGATCCCCTCTACAGATCTCCCAGCAGTTCAATCACATATCGAACGATTAATGGCAGATAGGAACGAAGCAGTCGCAGCCCACGAATTAGTCCGACAGGTCATGATGAGAAGAACATGGCAAAAGTTTACACCGTTCAAAATAGGAGAACGAGTATGGCTAGAAACACAAAATTTACAATGAAATGTCCTGGACACCAAGTTCGCAGCTAAACGAGAAGGACCTTTTGAGATTGTCCAAGTCTTATCACCGATCACATACCGATTACGTCTCCCGAAAGTCTGGAAGATTCACGACGTATTCCACACCTCTTTGTTATTGAGGTATACTGAGAACGAGATCTACGGACGGAACTTCCCAGCACCACCACCTGACCTTATCGTGGGCAAAAAGGAATATGAAATCGAGAAGATATTGCGCCATCACAGACGCCCGTCGGCACGATCGTATCTTGTCCGATGGAAAGGCTACCTACCAGAAGAGGATTCCTGGGTCCCGGAGGCCAACCTAGCGAATGCACGGACCCTCTTGAACAACTATAAGAAATGATTGCAGAAAAAGCAGTAAGCCAGTCGATCCCTACGCTAACCAACAATGTCCCCAAACACCTCCCTCATATCTATTTCGTCCCCATCGAGCCTTACATGGTCTACTGCCCCGTCGCCCACATCTACACGCCCACTGACTCCTATCGTGACTATCGAAGCAGTGGAAAACCTCACTCGCGAACTGTCAAGTGTGTCTCTCTCTCCCCGCCCTCATCTTCCCCCTGGCATTTCCTGGGGGGTAAATGATTGGCAAACCAAAACCCCTCCACCACGCAACGACCCCTGCATACCCTCAGTAGATGTCCCAATCAAGGCTACTCAACGATGTCACCCTCTAGATGGGATTGTTAAACATATTGCCTATGAACAGATTCTTGCAGATTCACGCTTCGCCCAAGCCATTGACGCTCATATAGAACCAAATTCCGCCCTTCACACCTTATACCTTGCTTATCTTCAGACGACGTCCCTTGCCGCTATGGGAAATCGGTTGCTTCAAACATGGGTGACCCAGACGGATGGTCAACGCCTCATGCAAATGCATGCGACAATGAAGGATCACTTAACTACAGCCATGCATGAGCTGGGATTCATGGACTTTTATCTAGATGTCGACCGTTACAGTCAGGCGCTAGCAAATAAGCGTCCCCTGGCAGATCGAATTACTGACTCTCCGCTGACCACTCCTTTAGCTTCGTCGAGGGCACTGAATTCAGCCAAAGAACGATATGCACAATGTATCGACACATGGTGGACAGGCAACAATGGAGATACGCCTCTCGCGGATAACCACCCCCACTATAATCAAGCTTGTTACTCCTGTTACCGTCTGAACCATATGCAGGTAGACTGCGATGTATATCAATGTCTGACATGCCTTATCTGGGCGCCTGGTCATCAAGCTAACCGATGCCCCCTCCGTCGCCCCACGCCTCCATGCCAACCCTCCTCGTCCTCTTCATCATCAAATTCACAACAGTCCTTTCGGTCCACTTCCCATCGGGCCACCGTTGTGTACGGATTGCCTAGCTCACCTGCTAGGATTCGTACCTCCTATGAGCATACCCAGGGAGCTCCTCGTACACGCCCCTATACCTTTTCATGTACCCGGCATATTACTTCTCCAGTACGCCAGCCTGCCAACTGGTCCCCCCCCCCATTGACGACCAGCTCGACAACTCCGCCTACGCGAATATGACCGGTTCTCCCTATGGCTCAGATCAAGGATTAAATTAGGTTCGTCGCTGGGGCTTGAACTTTGACCAGGGGGTAGTATTACGAGTCATTTCTTTCTCCATGGACTTATCATTTTCTTTCACAAAAGCCCCTAAATGGACTACTTTGGCATTGCGCCTGCCATCGCAGGATTCCTTCATTGCGTTATTTGTATTACAATACGACTGCACCTTACTCATTCTTTGGCCCAGTCATCGTTACTATTTCCTCTTTGTCTCTTGGTCCGTGTACTACGACGATACCTATATCAGTTGAGCGTAGTATACTTTGTACTTTAGTTTAGTTCTCCTTGATCAATACCAAGTTCACTTTGCTCCTCGATGTTCTCTTCCATTGAGTTATCGAGCACCGAGTCTTCGTCCTACTCTTGAGTGGATGCTTCCTCGTGCTACCTACTGACATCCCTTCCACAGGGGCTATTTACGTTTACGCTCGGACTTGGTTAATCCAAGGCTATGCCTGCATCCTACCCAGAACAAGTGTAACACCACCCACTTGTTGCTGGGTCTCCAAATTGAGGACCTGCTGTTCAAATGCAAGGCATGCATACAACATGGCTGGGGTTTAGTGATTTGTTGTAGTGCTAGCATTGATGCTATCAGCAATGTGATTGCAGAGCTGAGGAAATTCTAGGCACAATACATTTAGCAGCATGATGATGAGGAAGTCATCATATAATGGGATACCAATTGCATATATATGGTCTACAAGTTCCTGGATCTTCGTGCCAGTGATAAAAAGGCATTCAGATCTCTTGAAGTAGGTTCCAAGGACCTCCTGGATGAGCACAATTTGTCCAACTGGCCCCAGTTTCTTATGCTTGTTGCATAGCATATCCCAAGCCCCTTTCACATCTGCATCAAAGTCGTCAAGTATTTCCAGTTCACTGTCAACACAGCCCTAGTGCAAGATTGCAATAATGCAGTTGTTGTTGATCCTCCAGATGTGAGTGTCTGTAGATCCCATAGCTGGTTCTGTAAGGCTCCCATCAATGTATTCAAGGGTGCCATGCAGCATAAACAGGTTCTTCATTTTTCACGACCAGATAACCCAGTTGTGCTTGTTCAGATTGAGTAGTTCAATCTTTTCTATGTCAGCATGACCAATCTTAAGTTGCTTCCAAGGAGTCACTGTAGTAATGACATTAACAATAGTAGGGGGTGTACTATTATTTCCTATAGCAATAATCGCTGAGCTTGCTGCAGCATTGTTGTTGGCTATTGGTATATTGCTCATATTGATTGATTGGTTGTTTGAAGAAGTGGTCTGCAATCACATGATCAGAGCCATAGGCTTTGAGTGTTAAATAGATTAGGAAGTTGGATCATTGGAGTGTTTGTTCCTCACATGCTCACTTCCCCTGATTGGTCTATCAATATCAGCTTTGATTTCAGCATGTCACAGTTTTCTTGTAGGTTCTTCAGTTCAGAACCATAGGGCTCACAACCTGTTAGAGCTATGACATGCATGTGAGTAGTAGCTCCCAACACTAATGATTAGGATGCAATGGGTTTATTTATGAACTAACCTATGACATGCATGTGAGTAGTAGCTAGGATGTACATATAAGCATATGTCCTGGTAGTCATTAAAAGAATTGACATACCTCCTAATACTGATGATCAGGATGCAACAGATTAGGAGGTTGGAAAAGTGAAATGGATCTATTTAAGTGTGTGCAATTGGAATTCAAATATGGAACAAAAAAGGAAATGAGGAAATATGCTGTATGGCACTTGTGACTGTAACACCACTCAATGTTTTGTCCTAACATCCTTGACCCTAGTCTTGGATAATACCTATTGCTTGTTCTTGCCTTACAAAGGCTATGCTTCCATCTATCCAGTCAAAGCATAATAATATGCTACATTTTATATACTATAAGGATTGCTCAGGGGTTGAGCATGGATGGGGACAGTGGTCCAGTGACTAAGCAATAAGTCCAAAAGAGAGTTATTAAGAAATAAAAAATGGTGATGATTCGATGTCCCGGTGCTGCAGAAGATAGACAAGCAGTGCAATATCAATGCAGTACTTCATTACTGTGTCTGACTATTCTTTTGATAGGGGAACTGCAGGATATATTTCTGTTTCTCTAAGTAGGTATGAATAGTAGTATAAGTAGTGCACAACAGCATATGTAAACTGTGACTAATAGACAACTATGATAGTGAGCTTCTGTGGCAAAATAGTTATGAGGCATCAGGGAGTGATGAAGGTAGGAGTAGTTCATAAGGGCTAAACTAGTTGTTTATAGTTATGGGTCCACAACTAATAAGTATGTAGACAAAACGAAGGATACAGTAGAGCAAAAAGGGAGAAATTACAGGTGCAAACAGGGGGCATACTGAATATGGAATTTGGTGTTGGTTTGTCGTAGCAGATCTGGAGGTGGTTTCTGTGCTTAGCGAGGGAGCAACCCTTACAATACCAAGGAATCTGTGTGGTGCAAACAGTATATAGTAGAAAATAATACATGCATGTTCTAATTGAAGAAATAAAAGGCCTTGCCATGACTGCATTTTTATTACTACTGATCTAAATGTAGAGAGATTTCTAGGCTTGGAGGCTATGAGAATAATAGCATTCTTTTCATTTAGCTTTTAAAGTGATAATTTTTCTTGTACTGTTGTTTAATGATTTGATCACATCAGTAATAAAATTAATAGCAATACTGGCATGTAGGTGATCAAGCCCAGCTCAATAGCCAACTGGCAGCCTAATATCACTATTATCCATAGTGATTTAATATTTTGAACCACACATCTAATTCTAGTATACTATACAACTTATATCTTAGCTGAAGGCATGCCATCCAATGAATCTTATAATCACTTTCATTTATTTTATATCAACAAATATGCCAATCACCATGCTTTTGTTACTATCTTCTGAGCTTTGTCAACAACAAGTGGCTTCTATTTTCTATTCCACCATCCCAATCATTTCAGATGCTGGTTTTATGAAGATAAAGGTCATTTCAATTGTTCAAGGCCCTTCATCTTGCAAGAGATAGAAACATATTCTCAACTAAGTTGCCTTGATGCTGTCAGTTTTGTAATTCAACTGAGTCATCCAATAGCAGCTTGTTGTGCCAGCACTATTTGGACATATGTACATGTAAATTGTGTAATACAGCTGTTTTATGGGCTTTTAATATGCTTCTTCTCTGCTTTTAATAAAAACTACTTTTTGTATTGCTTTTCTATGCTTCCCAAGTCTTGGGTTGAGTTGATTTTTCCTTGATGCCAAAAAATCTTAAAAAGCCAAAAAAATCACAAGAAAGCTCAGAAAGTAAGTTGCTGTTTTACTGATGAGCATGGTGGAATGGAATGGGCCACTTTCTACTTGATGGGAAGAATCTGCAGCCTTTCGATGCAGCTGTCAAGTACTTCCAAGAGATAGAATTCAGTTGCATGGGGGCTCACTGCCAAAAGAATAGGCTTGATGTTGATGATTGTGGGGTGTGATTTGACAATTCTAACATCTTTATATTGGGCATTTGCAATGAATTAATGTCTGACCTTCAAATTACTGAGTGCTAGTTTGTTCTGTGTCTACATATGCATCGTACTAGGAAATCTGATGTAGTATTCGGACAACACATTAGTATGCCTTAAAGTGTGATTGCCAGGCAAGAAATAGAGTACAAAAACAACGCGGCGAAAAAAAAAACTGCGGCGAATTTTTTTTGAATAATGTGCTGATCTAATGCCATGCATTCAAGTCAAAAGATAATAATCTGGAGCAAAAACATGCTCGACCCATATTGCGGAGCAGAGTTAGTCTGATCAGAGATAGTGCGGTGCGGACACATTGTGAGGGCGTCACCGAGGAGAACGTTTCAATGCCCACATGGTCCATAAAAGCCGTGCCTAGAGGGTTAAGGTTGCGGGAATAAATGTGCTGATATTACGCCATACTGCTACATGCATTACAGGTCTCTTTCGTACTAAGCCAGAAAAAAAGTATGGCCGTCGTAGAGCGTGTGAATGACGTTGCCGTGATGAGCAAGGTCACCGCGTGACACGTATGAAAATCGGCCCCGAAATCAGACCCTTGCTAAAAAAAAAACAAAGTTGCGTCTAAAAAGCGTGTGTTCTGGCATCAGGGGGTCAGATAATATGGAGTGGCACCTGCGCAATTTAGTAAGGTCATTGGACGATTTCAGGAATTTATGCGCGATTGAGAAACCTTGGGTCAGTGTGCGGATTCGGGTCACTCGAAGGCGCACTTTAGAGAGTATGTAGCAGCAGCAGCCGGAAGGGTAACAACACGTCGTAATCGTTGCCATTGTTGAAGGTTTCTAGACGAGGGTGAGTAGATCAGATATTGTAGGGACCTAGATACATACTAAATATATAAAAGTAAATCGAAACAATTTTGAATCAGTAATGAGATCCAAAACATTCGTGCCTTTATCAGCGAAGGTCACCACTTGAGCCACGTCTAGATATAGTATATCTAACTAGCCGACCAATCTAGCCGATTATCTCTGCTGTCACTCCTTGCTCTTGCAATCAGACTCTTCGCCCTCGCCACCGTTTTCATATGCATCGTCCTTGTCCATTCTGCTTCCATCTACCTCACTTGCAATTTGATCTCCCCTGACAAGGTTTTTGTTCCCAGGTTTTGGAACAGCGGCTTCTAACTTTCCTCATTTTGGTTTTTCCCAGCATGCCTGCTATTTTTCGTGCTTCACAAGCTCCCTTTCTGCATTCCGCAGATGTACATCCTCTTGGTAAGCATATTTGTGCTCCTCTTTTCATTTTTTTTTGTGCTTCCTCTGCTTCTTTCCATGCGGCCATCAAAGTGGCTTGTTCCCCTGTGTATGCTAATTCCAAGCGCTCTAGCTTCTTCATACTCCTGAGCTTGCTGTCGTCGCATTTGATCTCTGGGCTTCGGACAACCAACTATGTTAGCCTTACAATCTATATTGTGTATGTACATACAGTATGCGGTCATGCTATCACTATTAAAGTTTCGCTAAATGACTAAATGCACTTTTCCTTTTGTGACTTACCTAAGGTTTGGCTCGAGTGCTAATACATGACTGTAGTAGGACCGGGAAGTGCTCGCTACGGCTCAGCAACGAGATTACTGCATAGAACCATGCCAGGAACCTGCGATACATATAAAAACCGCTGTTCAAAACGGCATCGTAAGCCACCTTTTTTCGCATCTTCACATTCGCACTCACGACCCTCAGGCTGGTTGATGTGCGTACATACACCATTTTCTGAGTTGAAATCTTGAACGGAACTCAAGTTGCAGATATCGTACGCAAACATGGATATTGAAGAGTCAGTAAATTTCTTCTTTCAGACAGCTATATTGTCCCTGATTTAGACGAGCCAGGTTTCGTCGTGCGGGCTATCAAGCGATAGATCACATATGTGATTACTACTATTCTCTCCGCAACAAACCTGTCGCACCGCAAGTAGAACCTGGCTATTTACGACAAGCTCTCCCTTGTAGGCCTCCCTTGTTGATATATTTCGATCAATTTTATTCACCATTCTTAGCGGCACCACCCGAGTCAGGTGAGGTCTTCGAGAGAATTACACAAGATTACCACAGATTTATTGTCCCTGGTATGCATATTTATCATCGGATGCGCAAGAAATCCCCCGAAACTAATTATCTACATAAAGGTCTAATGCATTGGCAGCATCCACGCTTCTTCGCCTATTTTCCTGTAACCAGCACCTTTGCTGCTATACTTGGGGACCTCTACGCAAGTGGTATCGGATGTAATCCTGGATTCAATGTAATTCTGGTTCCTTCGGTGTTCACACTTCAGGCTGATCGTTGTTTGGTGTTGGTTCAAGTGGTCTGTCAGCCCAGCATGTACGGAACTCGAGGGTGTGGTCATGGATTGGACAGCCAAAATGCTGGGCCTCGATGACATATTTCATAACTCGTCAGGTCTAGGAGGTGGTGTAATTCAGGCAAGCATTACCATCTCTTTTCATCGTTGTGATCTCATCTGACGACGCAGAGTACCGCATCCGAATCAGCACTCATTGCAGCCGTTGCTGCAAGATCGAGATACACGAATAATAATCCTTACGCATGCGCAGAGAAACTGGTTCTGTATACGACGACTCAGACACATTCATTGGGGAAAAAAGCAGGGTTAATTCTAGGTTTGAAAGTTCACGTGCTCGAAGTTACAGCAACGGACGACTATGCGTTGCGTGGGGCGACGTTAAAGCGTGCGCTAGAAGAAGACATACAATCTGGGCTCCATCCATTTATACTAAGTATGGTTCTATGCGCATCCCTTTCTATTTCATAACTTACAATTGATTAAACCCATTAGTTGCAACTGTTGGTACCACGTCGTCGGGCGCTATTGACCGCCTCGGAGAACTTGGGGAAATTGGTAAGACGTCGCTTTGCATGTAAATATATTTTAACGAGGCGTTGGAAATAGTCGCGACTGTTCCTTTCATGTGGCTTCACGTGGACGCAGCATGGGCAGGAATGGCCATGGCCTGTCCGGAGTACAGAGATGTCTGCTTGCTTGATGACATCAACAAATACGCAGACTCGTTCTGTACAAACTTTACAAAGGTACATGCATCCCTTTTGCTCTCTGAAGTAAACATCATAATGCCACATTCCCAGTTGGGCCTCGTCAACTTGGATTGTTCAACACTTTGGGTGCGGGACCACAAAAGCCTTACGGACGCTTTAAGTGTGACTCCAGAGTACCTACGGTCTAAACACAGTGATACAGGTAGGTTTTTTTTTTGGAGGTGTGTTGTTTTCGTACATCCATGATGACGATGACGGTTAGGAACTGTGACCGACTATCGCAATTGGCAATTCGGCCTAACAAGGCGGTTTCGTTCCCTCAAAGTATGGTTTGTTCTGAGGTCTTACGGGGTACAAGGTTTCCAACGATATATACGTCAGGTGGGTTTCATCTCATTTGTCTTTTCGTCCTGTATACATGCATTAAGCTAAGACTGAATCATGTATTGGCATGCACAGATGATGCGATGTAGTGACTGCTTTGCATCGCTCGTCGGGGAATCTGCTCGCTTTCAGCTAGTTGCACCGCCTTGTTTGTCGCTGACGGTGTTCAGACTGCGACCACAGACGTCTGAGGTTCAACTCACGTTGGAGGAACTGAATGCATTGAACAGGGCGTTTTATACACGGCTGTCCGTACGGACTGACGTAGCGTTCACCCAGACAGATTTGAACGGCGTATTTTGCATTCGTTGTGCTGTCGGTGCGGAGCGCACTGAGGAGGCAGATATTTCGGAGGCGTTTGAGGTGCTTTGCAATGAAGCAGATATGACGTTCCAGAATTGGGATCGGAGTGAGTGGATTGAGGATAGGAAACACAGCTTATTGAGGAATGAGCTGGAACCCCACTCCACCCTGTAGAGGTGTTGCATTACAACTTTACTTACAGGTTTTACTGTTGGGCACAACTACTTGTTCTCTTATTTCGGATCCTCATTGATAGTAATCCATCACTGGAAATCACCACTGTCCCGCGATTCGGCAAGATGCCGCGATACCACAAATCCACTATGTTTCACATATTCCAATATCCCCATGCTGATTAAGTTCAATTGGGGCTGTAGCAACTTGAACTGCGGAAAACCCAACCGAAAACAAGCACATTAATAATGACACAAGATAAACCTATTTCTTTCGGAGATAATTTGAATCAAACCCAGGATTCACCCAAATGGGATTCACACAAACAAGTTAGCATATTCCAAAACCACTATACCATATATCCACAAGATTAACATCTAGTTTATTATATTTAAGTACATGTTTTAGTTTATTGAAAAAAGACAAGTTGACATTTACAATGTGCAGCTATGGCATTAGATCTGCATACATTTCTTTTTTTGCATTGTATTTTTTATCATTTTTGCCATATTTTTTTATTACTTTTCTGTGTATTGTTTTGTGGGTCTGACATCACTGTGATGCCCAAGCCTGACAATGTCAAGAGATCACAAAGTGGTATATCTATCAGCATGTACATAAATATAATAAATTGAGAATGGAAAGCATAAATTGGTAGTGTAGTGGTTTTCAGCATTGTGGGGAGTATCTTTGGCAATGCCTGGTGGAATACAAGTGTGTTACTAATGATAAAGAATACTTTGACTTGTTTACTAATGGCCATTATTAGGAGTTCTCAAATGGCACTTGAATGTGTAGCTGAGCAAACTGTTACACTTTGACCAGGTAGGTAGAAGTGTAGCCCTTGTGAGGCAAGTATTGAGATACCCTAGGGTTTAGGGTTCGAGATAATTCTAGATAGTGTCCACTCAATAGTAGGATGAGGACTAGTAGACTAGGAGACCCAACAAAAGAGAGTGCTGGGGAGCTAGCATGAAGAGGAGATGTATTCAGGAGAATACAAGGAAGAACTAAGCTAAAGTACAGGGAACCTATTGAGGGGTTTTTATACATAAAGAAGAACTCGAGGGCAGGCTCATATAGTACAAAAGAGGAAATATAAAGTAAGAGCATATGAGTAAGCACTAACTGATGTATTAGTCAGCGAGAAATGATGAGTCAGAAGAAATGAGTAAATATGAAGGAGCTGGAGTACTGGCACAATAGTTATGAGGATATGCGAGTGACTATTGTGAAGAGAAATATAAGTCCAGATATAGACTTAAAAGAAATAGATACTAAGGATGAATCATGACATTATCCTCTTAGTATATTCAAAGCCATTGCGAAGAACCCTTTTAAAAGTCTAAATATCTGCCACAAGAGGAGCCAGTGATATTGGCATAAGCCTCATCATCTAACCTGTTATCAGACAGTTTGGAAGAAGGGACTCTGGGAGGAGGAGGACACCATAGATGCACTGTGGGATAAAGGTGTGTATGAGTAGGCACCTGTGTATTGGAATGAAAGCCCACAGGGGAGATTGGGAGACCAAACATGACTGTGGCTTGGTGAGACAAGGTCAAGACTAAGGAATAATGGGAAGATAAGAACAAGGACAGCAGTGAAGGTTTCGGTGTCAGGTGTCAGAGAGGACAGTGGTTAGCATGATGGCCAGGAGCCCAATGAAGACATTGAGAGCACTAATAAAAATGACAATCAACTTGCATATGATTGAGTTGATGACATTGAAAGCATGTTTTATAATATCTTGGATGATTGGCAGGGAGTGGGTCAAAACTGTCATTCCTGGACCACCATGCTTCTGTACATTGGATGAGTCATTCTTCTAGTGAATTGAGTGCAGAGGATAAGGCTGAAGATGTCAATGGAGGTGGAGTAGTCAATCTGTCTGCTAGCAGTGTCTTCATTGTGAGATCCTTGCAATACCAATCTATGTCCATAAAGAATTCCATCATGTCTAACTTGTGCATGGTGGTAATGAGATTCTTTTGAAGATTTTCCCAAATATGTATGAGGCATTGCCCATAAAGAGCCATTCTGGCATCTTGTAGAAGGATATTTCCCATGGTTCCTGGAGAGCTGCACTGGAGATATGAGCAATATAGAGCATGTGCAGCTGAGTCAGGGTCAAGGTGGGCATTGATGGCGGTTGCAAAACAGAAATCTGTGAGGATTTGTTTGTATGCGACAGAGCAGATAGAATCAATGACCTGTTCTTTAAAGTGGTGGGCAAGGCATGGGATATTTACAGCAAGGATGGTGGTGGAAGGTTTTAAAGTGGCGGCAGTGGCTTTGATAGTGGCGAGAGTGACAAGGTGGGTAATAGGATGAGTGGGCAAAGAGGAAGCTATGATAGAAGTTGGAAGGGAGGAAATGGAAGAGATGAAAACAGTGTTGGTGTTGGACGAAGATATTGTTTGACATTGCAAGTAATGGTTCAAGTGCATTGCTAGGAGAAGACAGAGGGGTGGAGCCTTTTATATTCTAGGAGAGTGGACTTTGCATTTTTAAGATCCCATTCAGAAACCCAAAAGTCTTCTTCAGCCAAGTATCCTTTCCATCAGATCAGATAGGAACAGGTATGCAGAGTTCTGCGATGCCGTATGATCTTTTCAATTTCATATTCTTCTTCTCCTGCAATAAGATCAGGGGGTGGCATAGAGAAGTTCTTGCCATAGATGGCATTTTTGGAGTACTTCATGAGAAGGGAAGCATGAAAGACATTATGTATTTTCCATGCAGCAGGGAGTTGAAGACAATAAGAGATAGATGATAGGACCTGGACAATGGTAAAGGGTCCTTCATGTTTTGGGGCAAACTTCAGATTGGAGATAAGTTGCCCAACATTCCCAGCCTCTAGCTAAACCTTATCGCCTTTGGCAAATGGCATAAATCCTTGTTGTGATCATGCTGCCATAGTCTGATGAGCAAGTTCATGTGCAGCAAGCACTTCTTTTCAAGCAGCAATAAGTGCTTTTAGGCAATTTTTGACAGCAGGAAGTGTTGATGGTTGTACAACAAAAGGTAAGGCAATGGGTTCATATCCCATCATAAGGTAGAATGGCGATTTGCTGGTGATGGAGTGAGGACAATGATTA
>JBBPKM010000723.1:0-12325 GCA_038089255.1 Austroboletus rostrupii | reverse complement strand
AAGCTAGTCTTGTTTTAGGCTGGGATCCCAAGACTCATCCTGTAAAGTCCTAGTCCTTGGTGGCTAGAAGGCCAGCAAAGTCTATGTTCAAACCTAAAGTGCCACACCCCTTGGTGGCACTCTGAAGATGTCAAGAGGTATTTTTGGCCATATATTCAGGCTTTAGCATCCAGGAGTGTTTTAAAGGCCTAAAAATAAGCCCTTGGTGCCAAAGCCCAAGGTGACACTCCAAGCAAGAGGAGCTTTGTTCTTTATTTGGGCTTTAGTTTTGTGTTACCACTTGTCTTTACCTTGGTAGCCCCACTACACTTTTTTCTAGATTAGCCATCTCCTGCTCATCCTACCAGAGATCCCTCTGCCCCTGTATGCTCCTGGCATCCTCCAGGCCTCTCCTGTGCTCTCCCGAGCCATTCCTAGGTCATTCCTAGATATTCCTCACCAGTTGCTTCTTGTGAGCTATCTAGCCTTCTTCTATCCCTGGATCAGGATCACAACCTGATCACCCATTCATGGTTCGCATTCAACATCCTTTGAATGCTCTCCCAGTCCCCTGAGCTTTTGTATCATCCATCTGGCCATCCCTGATCTTCCTGGATCATGTCCACTTTACTAAATCCACATGGTCTCCTTATCCAGTCACCCATCTGGCCTCCTAGAAGCACTCCCAGGTCTTTAGATCTCTCCTGGAACTCGCTCTTAAAGATCTCCCTTGTATCCAGTTGCATCAGCCTCCTCTAATGCTCCTTCTTGACCACTTCTCCTAGATCTGGCTTACAATTAGATCTATGCCTCCTCCTGGACCTATACTTGACTTCTGGCTACTCCTGGAAGTCCCCAACCGATCTACTGTGCCTACTGGATGTCTACCCGCTCCAACCACAGTTATCTGGGTTATCTGGCCACATCCTTGACCGCTTCAGCTTTATCCAAGGCTAAGCCATTCAGATCACATCTGATCTCCATCAGATATTCACCAGAACCCCTGGCTCTCCTGCCAGCATCCAGACAAGTCCCTAGCACCTCTGTGTGCCCTTGGGCATATCCTGATGCGTCCTCTTCATTGAAATCATGCTTTACCTAATCATACCAGAACTTCCAGATCATCTTCTAATTCTGGATCCCATCAGAACCTCTTGATCTCTTCAAAAGCATCAAGAACAATTGTCCTTCATCGCTCCAGGCATTTCCCTGAATGCTCCTCAGTCCTCCCTGGTCTCCCTTGCCGCCTCAAGGCTCCCTGATCCATATCTGGCACCTTTTAAATATGTCTCCTCCTTGTACCTGTCACTTATGGCTATCCACCATGTGTATCTTTTGATTAGTCACATCTAGACCGCTCTTGGATGTTCCCAGACCTTGCGGAGACCCATCAGAACCCTCCTTGATGTGTCTCCGCTTCTCCTGTACCCAGATCTCATTCTTCTCCCAGATCTTCTCCTGGTCCCCTGGATTCTCTCTGGCACTCTCAGTGTGCTCCCCACTTGATCTCTAGCACTCTCCGAACATCCCAGACTTTTTCCTGTCACTGCCTCATCAACAGTCACAGTACTCCGCCAAGATATCACTGATTGATCATCAGAACCTCCTCCTACTTCCTGATTATCTTCCATATGGTCAGGAACCTTCTTACTGTGCATTTGGTTTATCATCCAATGCTTTTCTTCGTCCCTGTGCATCTCCTCATGGTGCTCCATGCGCTTTCCTATGCACTTCTCACACAGGAACTTCTAGTCTGCCTCCTGGCATCCCAAATCTCCAATAGATCTTTATCAAGTCACATCTAATTCTTATCAGATGTTCCATCAGACCCTTGTGCATCTTGATGATGCATTTCCAGTCACCTAGCTGCGCTTGCTCCAACAGCAAGTCTTATTTAAATTTGTTGCACCTCCTTGGTGCTCCTCATCTCTTTCTCTTATTTCTCTTGATCTCTTTGTCTCCATCTTAATCCTTGTACCACAGACATTCCTCTTCATCTCCTAGTCTTCTTGTCATCCCCTATATGGGTGTATTCATAGCTGAGTTTCCTTTCTCAGCATTTCTCTTGATCTTCACTTCTCTTCTATCTGCCTCATGGCTGTACATCTTGTTATGCTTTGACTGGGTAGGTAGAAGCATAGCCCTTGTGAGGAAAGAACCAAGATGATGAGATATCCCTTTGGTTTAAGGGTTCGAGATAATGCTGGATAGCATCCACTCAATAGTAGAATGAGGACTAGTTGACTAGGAGACCAGATAAAAAAAAGTACCTGGGAGCTAGCACAAAGAGGAGATGTATTCAGGAGAATACAAGGGAGAACTAAGCTAAAGTACAGGGGACCTGTCAAGGGGTTTATATAGAGAGAGAAGAAGTCAAGGGCAGGCTTGTATAGTACCAAAGAGGAAGTGGAAAGTAAGCATATATGAGTAATGCTAACTGATGTATCAGTCAACAAGAAGTGATGAGTCAAAAGAGGTGAGTAAGTGTGAAGGAACTGGTGTACTGGTACAATAGTCATAAGAGTATACAAGTGACTATTGTGAAAAGAAAGATAAGTCCAAATATAGCAAAGACAATAGAAACTAAGGATAAATCATAACATTACCCCCTTAGTACATTCAAAGCTACAGTGAAGAACCTAAATGTCCAAATATCCACCACGAGGGGAGCCTGTAATGTTGGCATAGGCCACATTATCTAACCCATCATCCAAGGGTTTTGGGGAAGGAACTCAAGAAGGAGGAGGATGCTGTGGATGATTTGTAGAATAGGGGCATGCATGGAAATCCAGCAGGAGAAATAGGGAGACCAAATGTGACCATAGCACAGTGGAAGGAAGACAAGATCGAGGAGTGATGGAACGAGGATGAGGATGACAGCAGGGATGGTTTAGGAGTAGGTTGCTGGAGAGGGCAACGATTAGCACAATGACCAGGTGCCCACCAAAGACATTGAGTACACTGAAAGAATCAACAATCCACTTGTACATGATTCAACCAATGGTATTGAAAGCATGTCTTGTGGTAATGGGGATGATTGGCAGGTGATGGATCAAAACCATCATTGCCAGATCACCATGCTTCAGTTCATTGAATAAGTCATTCTTCTAATGAGTCCAGGGTGGAAGATGAGATGGAAAAAGTAGAGAGGGGTGGAGTGGTCAGGTGTTCGGCTAATGGTGTCTTCCTTGCTAAGTTGTTGCAATAATGGTCTATATCCAGAAGGAATTCAGTCATATCAAGCTTATGTATAGCAGTGATGAGATCCCATTGGAGATTATCCCTAATGCGGATAAGGCATTGCTCATAGAGGGCCATTCTAGTATCTTGTAGAAGAATGTTCCCCATGGTTTCTCAGGATCCACATTGGAGGTACAAGCAGTATAGTGCATGAGTGGCAGAATCAGGGTCAAGGTGTGCATCAATAGCAGTGGCAAAGCAAGAGTCTGTGATAATTTGCTCATATGCAACTGAGCAAATAGGATTGATAATTTGTTTCTTAAAATAGTGTGTGAGGTGGGGAGTGTCTATGGCAATGGTGGCAGTGGGAAGGTTCATGGCAGAGGCAGTGGCTTCGATGGTGGCAAGGGTGACAAGGGGAGTAATGGGATGGGTAGGCAAAGGGGAGACTACAGTAGAAGTCGGAAGAAAAGACACAGAGGAGAGGGAGATGGTGTTGGATGAAGACATGGTTCAATGCTGCAAGTGATGATTCAAGTGCATTGTAGGAAAAAGACAGAAGGGTAAAGCTTTTTGTACATTTGGAGAGCGGACTTTGCATTTTTAAGATCCCATTCTGGAACCCATGAGTCTTCTTTAGCCGAATATCCTTTCCATCAGATCAGATAGGAGTGGATATGTGGGATTCCACAATGTTGTATGATTTTTTCAATTTTATATTCTTCTTCTCCTGTGATAAGATCAGGGGGTGGCACAGGGAAGTTCTTGCCATAGATGGCATTCTCAGTGTATTTCGTGAGAAGAGAAGCATAGAAGATGTCATGTATTTTCCATTCAGCTGGAAGTTGGAGGCAATAGAAGATAGGTGATAAGACCTAGATGATAGTAAAAGGTCCTTCCTGTTTGGGGGCAAACTTTGGATTAGGAATAAGTCACTTGAGATTTCTGGCTTCCAGCCACACCTTGTCTCCCTTAGCAAATGGCCTAAATCCACATTGTGATCTAGCAGCCATTGTCTAACAAGCCAGTTCATGTGCTGCAAGAGTTTTTTCTTATGCAGTGATAAGAGTTTTTAAGCAGTTTTTGATGGCAGGAAGTTCAGAGGGTCGAGTGACAGAGGGAAGGGCAACTGGGTCATAACCCATGGCCAGATAGAAAGGTGATTTTCCTATGATGGAGTGAGAGCAGCGATTGTGAATGAATTTTGCCATAGTAATATGATCAGCCCAAGTTCTAGGGGCATTACCACAAACAATGCACAGGTAAGTCTCAATTTCTTGATTGACACATTCAGTTTCTCCATTAGTTTGAGGATTCTATGCAGAGGATAGGGCTAGGTTATAGTTTAATAGTCTACCAAGTTCTTTGGTGAAGGTGGAGGTGAACTATGGTCCTTGATCAGAGATTATCTTGTCATAAAGACCAAAGCATTTGTAAACAGAATGGAAGAAAATGATAGCAATACCCTCAGCTGTGACTGTTTTCTTTGTTGGGCAAAGAATTACCCCCTTAGTAAGGCCATGGTCAACCACAACCAAGAGTGAGTCAAAATCCAAAGAAAAAGAAAAATCCATAATGAGGTTGTACAAGACTTGTTGGAATGGACAAGTGCAAGATGAAGTGATTGGTGTTGATGGGGGAACTGTAGGATGGGTATTTGATTTATTCTACAGGCATATTGCACAACCAGAAATATAGGATCGGATGAAGGAGGCAAGACCAGGCCACCAGAATTCGGCAGCCATGAGTTGTTAAGTTTTCAAGTATCCCAGGTGCCGTGCAGTGGCATGATCATGGCAGCGAGTGACAATAGAGCAGTGGAGAGTAGGATCTGCAGGAACATAGATATGCCCACAATAAAAGAGGACATTATCATAGTATTGCCAATCAGAGAGGTGGGCACAAAGAGTCGCAAGAAAGTCCTCATTGATGGATTGAAGGGATTGTAGAATGAGAGAGTCTGAGGAGGAAGCAGAGGCAATTTTTTTGTGGAGAGCAATGTCAATGAGGTTAACGAAGAGTGAAGGAGGAAACAGGGTAATAGCATTATTATCTGAGGAATCATCCAGGCATCGATCTGGACAATGGAAGAGGGCATTGGGGCCAGCAAGGAGTGTTCCAGGTACATCGATCATCTTGAGATCATGATCCATGATATTGAGAAGCCAGCATGCTTGTCGGCAGTTAAGTTTTTGAGGTTGTTTGAAATAGATGAGGTTTTTGTGGTCCATAAAGACCTGGACAGGGAAAGCAGAACCAAGGAGATAATTTCACCAGGATTGGAGGGCTCAGATGATGGCGAGAAGTTCTCAATCATAAATATCATAGTTTCGTTCCGTTGCAGAGAAGGTTTGTGAAAGGTACGAACATGGATGCCAATCCCCATTTTCATCTGTTTGAAGGAAATTTCCTTCTATGGCATATTTAAAGGCATCGGTAGCAATGGCAAAGGGTTTAGATGGGTCTGGTAAATGGAGGACAGGCTAAGAAAGAAAGATTTCTTTAAGGCAAAGGAAATCATTGTTACATGCTTTTGTCCAAGACCAAGGATGATCTTTCTTTGTGAGATTGAGAAGTGGATATGCAATGTCTGAGTATCCATGGATGAAGCGTCTGTAGAAGTTGGCAAAGCAAAGGAAAGATCATACTTCCTTCAGTTTAGTAGAGGTAGGCCATGACCCAATTCCTTCAAGTTTGACTGGATCTATGGCAAAAAATCCAGGTTTTACTATCATGTCAAGATATTCTACCTTTTCTGAATTAAATAGGCATTTCTGAAGACAAAGGTGAAGGTTGAGTTTCCTCATGCATTGGAGGATATATCAGGTGGTTTCATTGTGAACTTGTTGATTCAGGGAGAAAATAAGGATGTCATCCATATAGATAACAATACATCCTTTGGCAATGAGATTGCGGAATTCTTTATTCATGAAACACTGAAAGGTAGCAGGTGCATTTTTTTGATCTGAATGGCATGACAATGGGTTCGAATAATCTGTGATGAGTAATAAAGGCAGCTTTCCATTGATGTCCTTCTTTGATGTGAATGTTGTTATATTTCCAGCGGATGTCAAATTTCATGAAGATCTTGACATCTTTTAACTTATCAAGGAGGTTAGAGATAAGTGGGAGTGGGTAAGCATCACAAATTGTATGGTCATTAAGATACCAATAATCTTGTACTGGTCGAAGTTTTCCATCCTTCTTTTTGATGAAGAAGAATGGTGCTGCCTATGGGGAAGTAGAAGGGTGAATTTTTCCACTTTTGAGGTTCTCATCAAGGAATTCATCTTGAACTTTCCATTCATCAGCTGTAAGGAGATACAATTTCCCAATCTTTGGTATAAAGGATATAAGAACTTTAGTTGCATTGTGTCCAGATAAGGACAGGGGTCGATGACTAAGCGATAGGTATGAAAAAGGAAATATGAAAATATCTGTGCGATGAATATAGATTGCCTGGCACTGTGGGGAATGACGAGTGGAGTGGTTCATTATGATGGTCATTACTATGTCTCTGACGATGCTTTCAATGGGTGACCAAGGGACTCAATTTCCGGTTTTGTAGGTGGGTACATGCATCAGTATAAGTAATATGAGGTGGCGTATGTAAATGGTGACTAAAGTGCAACTATCGTAGTGCACCTTCTGGCAAGAGAAGTAATGGCGAAAGAGAGTGATGAAGTAAGGAGAGAGTTCATAAGTGATACTAAAGTAGTGTATATTGTAGGAGTCAGGAAAAATGAGTGAAGTATGAAAAAGGGGAAATTAGAGTATGAAATAGGGGGAACATACTAAATAGTAAGTCCAGTGTTGCAATGGTCGGGAGGCAGTTTCCGCGCTTAGTAAAGATGGAGTCCTTACAAGGATTCTGTAAAATTGATTTTGTGGTTGCAGTCTCGAGAGGGGGGAAGTGGTGTATTTTCATTTAAAAAGATATCAGTGAAGTCTCTATATTGGTTTGGCAGGGAAATTTCCTGCTTTTTTGCATGGATTGCTAAGTTGGTAGAGGTGGTTAGAGCTGCACAGGTAAGGGCTGGATTGGGAATAAATCTTCCATTGGCTAATACCATTCTTGAGAGGGTATGGAGAGATTTCAAGTATGCCATATTGCAGGCCAGGGTAATGTTAGCACAGAGTATGTCATCTTCTGTCCTATTAAGGTATCCAAAGAGGTGTTCATTGATGAGAGCGTCGACATGAAGATGTCATGGTGGGGGAATGGAATAATTTGGCCTTTGAAGATTGTAGAGTCCTTGTTATCTCTGCTTCTCTTGTTTATGGACAGCAATTAAGTCGGCAGATTAATCCAATGTAGCTGGTACATCTAAGGTTTTCTTTCCCCAGTCGATAACCAGATTTATGGCAATGAGCCACAGGAAGCCAAGGATAGCTGTTTTTTTGCCACAGTTCATAAGATAAAATTCCACCTTGTGAACATATCCATTAATATTGACAAAGAGATCAGTTTTGAATTTGATAAGTCCATTCTAGTTTGTTAATGTGTTTACATTCCTAATGGTTACTGGCTATGAGAGTTGGGTTTGAGGGAGTTTGTGTTTTCGGGCAAAGGCCCAGTCAAGACGGGATATTTGTACTCCCAAGTCTACAAGCATGGAGGTTGCAATGGCTTTGATCATGTCAGTGGGTACTAATAGCTGAACAAAGATGCACATTGACTTTATAGCTATTGGTACAGAGTTACATGAGAATTCTTGAGAAGGAGAAATATGCATTGCAGGCATTTCTTCCTTTAAAAATCCATATGGATCCTTCCAACTGTTTCCTCATCCTGAAGTTCCTGGGTAAAAGTCATTGGTTCATCTACTCTTTTTATATCCTTAGGCAGTACTTGGGGAGGCCTATTGACTCTATTGGGGCATTGGTGTGCCATATGTCCCTTTCTTTGGCATGCTAGACATAACTCTTCTCTGATGCATCATTCTTGTTCTTCTAGAGTGAGCTTTTTGAGTCGAATGACAGCTACATTCATGGCGTTTGGATCACAAGTTGGTTGGGATCGAGGAGTAAAGGTCGAGAAATAAGTAGTGTCACCACATTTGTAGTGGGTGGCAATCTTGATAGCTCTTTCCTCAATACTAGTGAAGTAAGTGGCTTTAGTGTACCAATCTGTGATCTTGTCTGGGACTTTTTCCATTGTATAGATGCAGCACATAAGAGAAACTGGGATATCTGAGGCAAAGTAATTGATTAGGACTTGGTCGTTGCTGATCCCAGTAATTGCCACTTTGTTTTGGAAGGTGGCAATATATTTCTGAAGGGTGAGATTGTATCCACCTAAGTGGTTTTCACAAATGTGTTCTTTAACAAGCCAGGCTAGAAATTCATCTTTGATGTTGGCATTTTCAAATGCCATTTTAAACTCTTTTTCAAAGTCTGCCCATGCTCCGAGAGTGAATGTTCTACTGGTTAACTTAGCTTCTTGGAAAGTATCTGCCCAGGTGAGGGCAGTTCCCTTCTTCATGAAAAAAGGGTGTATGCAATCTGTTTATTTGGTGTGACATACAGTTTGTCATTGATAGCCAGATAGAGTTGGACAGAGTGGAGCCATGGAAGGGCCTGAGAATAAGATCCATCAAAATAATCAGAGGTTCTGAGATGAAATTTTGTTGGTTTCAGAGCAGTGGTGTGTGACATGGTGGGTGCAGGAGGTGCTGGTGGTGGAGGAAAGAATATTCTTCTAGTCTGGGATTGCAGAGTTGGGCTAGGTGGAGTGGGGATCTGAGGAATAACCAGAGATTGTTCGAGTTGTGCTGTTAGTTCTTGTGTATCCTGGTTTTCCTAAATGAGAGGTTTGTCAAGATCTATTGGTATTTCTTCTGAGGAGTTGGAAGTGGTGAAGGGTGCTGGGGAGTCTTGGCGATGTCTCCAGCTGTAGTATTGGTTTGGATGAATGTTGGATGATCTAGAGCAATGCTAATCATGACAGATAGAGCTTAGTTCTTTTGTTATGCTTCAACTGGGTAGGTAGAAGTGTAGCCCTTGTGAGGCAAGAACCAAGGTGACGAAATATCCCTTTGTTTTAGGGGTTAAAGATAATGCTGGATAGTGTTCACTCAATAGTAGAATGAGGACTATTTGACTAGAAGACCAGACAAAAGAAAGTGCCTAGGAGCTAGCACGAAGAGGAGATGTATTTAGGAGGATACAAGAGAGAACTAAGCTAAAGTACAGGGGACCTATCAAAGGGTTTATATACATAGAGAAGAAGTCAAGGGCAGGCTTGTATAGTACAGAAGAGGAAGTGGAAAGTGTTACAATTTGTCCCTACCTTGGTAACTCCACTACACTTTTTCCTAGATCTGCCAACTCCTACTGCTTCTACCAAAGATCCCTCCACCCCTGTATGCTCCTGGCATCCTCCAGGCCTCTTCTGGGCTCTCTTGAGCCATTCCTAGGTCATTCCTAGATGTCCCTCATTAGTTGCTTCTTGTGAGCCTCCAGCCTCCTCCTATCTTTGGATCAGGATCACAACCTGATCAATCTATACTGCATCGCATCTGGCATCCTCTAGATCAGAGTCTCCTCCTGCATCTATATCTGACTTCAGGTCCAACTTCTGGAAGTCCCAACTGATCACCTATTGTCAAATGGACTTCTCTCCAAAGTCACCTGGTGTCAAATTGGCTTCTCTCCAAAGCCACCTATTGTCAAATGGACTTCTCTCCAAAGTCATCTATTGTCAAACAGGCTTCTCTCCGAAGCCACCTATTGTCAACTGGGCCTTTTGGCCATCTTCTATGTCCGCTTCAGCGTTACCAAAGGCTAAAGCATCTCTTATTACATCTAATTGCTATTAGATGTTCTTCTGATATCTGTAAGAACTTTTGATGCGTTGTGTCCGGATGAGGACAGGGGTTCGGTGACTAAGCGATAAGTACGAAAAAGGAAGGCATAAAATGTCGAGGCGATGAATATCGATATCCCGGCGCTGCGGGAGAGGACGAGCGGAGTGGTTCGTTACAATGGTCGTTACTATGTCTCTGACGATGACTTTGCTTTCGATGGTGACTGAGGGACTCGATTTCGGTTATTCTAAGTAGGTACAAGTGACCATATAAGTAGTGCGAGGCACTGTATGTAAGGTGTGACTAAAGTAAGCTATAGTAGTGAACTTCTGGGGCGGAATAAGTAGTGGTATCAGGGAGCGGCATAGTAAGAAGAAGTGATTCATAAAGGCTACTAAGCTAGCTGTAAGTAGTTTGAGATCGACGATAAATGAGAAATAAAGGAAGATGACTTTAGGATGTACGAAAAGGGGGAAATTAGACTACGAAAAAGGGGGAACATACTAAATAGGGGTCCAGTGTCACGATAGGTCGGGAGACGGTTTTCGCGCTCAGTGGGGACGGAGTTCTTATACCTGCCCCATTCTTTGAAATAGTGACTGTCCTCAGTCACTCTCAGACTTTGTGGGGGCTTCTTCGGCAATATCTGGGGTCGGCTGGATGACGCGTTGGACGACAGAAACAGTGGTTGGCGATGAACTTGTGCGGAGAGAACGAACTTGTGTGATGGAGCAGCCATTGGCGGAGCGATCGATGCAGTGCGGCGAAATGGACTGTGCGGTGGACGAGCGACGATGGCATGATACGGAGTGCGGCGAAGCGAAAGCGTGATGGCGGCGAGCGGGCGAAGTGGTCGAGGGGGAGCACGAGAGCTAAAAGACGGGGAGAGCGAGAGGGGAACGGACCGGATGGAGGTGCGGAGGGCGAGAGGAATGGGGCAAGCGGAGCTGCCTCTCCTGCCCCATTCTTTGAAAAATCGACTGTCCTCAGTCGCGCGCTGCGGGCGAAGGGTTGTCTGCACGAGTCGATGTCAGCGAAGTCAGGGAAATGAGGGAAATGCCTTGCGGCGGCGCTGAAGGAGACAGAGACGTGGGCATGATATCTTTCGAAGTCGGCGAATAACGCGTACTTCTTGCGGCGTGGTCGCGGCAGCGGACTTGACTGCAGCGCTGAACGAGGGAGGGACGTCGGGGGCGCAATAAGATCGACAATACTCAGCTGCGTCTTCCGTGAGATCTGTGCTAATAGCGAACAGATCGGCGATGGCGACGGCAATGTCTGGAGTGAGCGGCTGCGGTGCGGGGACGTTCTCGATCGGCGTGGGCGAGGTGCCGGTCTCTGGGAGTGAAGGTGCGGGGAGAGGCAGATCAGCGGAGGCGGTGGGATAGTCAACGACGGGCGCGCATTGGATGAAATAGGACTCGGGGAGGGCGTGTGCGACGGTGTCGGGGACTGCGGAGATGGGGGAATGGCGCGAGTGAGGGGGATACGTGCCTGCGCTTGTCTGGTAATGATCCTCTCTGGTCCTGGTGTGCGGGCGGGGCCAGATGGTGGCTGCGACGGGGGCGATGTTGATGAGGTGCGCATAGAGCGCTGCGTAGGTGACATCGGTGGCGTCGAGACCGTGCATGCGGCGCGCGAGGGACTCTATCTCGTCGTAAGGGCTGCAGATAGGAGGTGGAAGCGATACCTGCTCTGTGTAAACATCCTGCGCGGTCTCTTTGCGCTGGCTTATGCGTTCGTTGTCGTCTGAGTCCGGCGGTGCGCGTGTGCGGCGAGGAATGACGGCGTTGTTGGTTCACGAGCGGGAAGGGGGGGCGTCGTTGAGTTCGAGGTCGAAAGTGTCATCCGATAGCATGTATTGCCCAGCTTCTAGTACCAGGTCGTAGTCTGGCGGCGCGTTGTGTGAAAGGGTTGGGTCCTTGGCTTCGAGACGTGCGATGATGGAGCGGCGGACCTAGACTGGGAGTCCCTGCCAGAAGTAATGATTCCGATCGCGAGCGGAAATTCTGTCGTTGTCGACGAGCCAGAGGGCGGGAGGGCGAAAGGACTGATAGTAGGCTAATAACTCAGTTTCTGTCGATATTTCCGCGTTTCTGGGTGCCTGTATGATGAGCTCTAGGTCTCGGCGGGTGTACCTGATACCTTTGCGTGCTCCGGGGTATTTTGCGATGACGCTCGCCTTGAGTTTACTGTAATCCAGTGTAGCGTAGCCGTCGAGGGTGACCCAGAAGCGCTTGGTCATTCGATTGACATATCGAACGACCGCACGGCACTTCTCTGCGTCGGTCAGTGCGCAGCTGCTTGCCTGATCTTCGAAATACTCGAAGAATTCGAGTAACTCGGCGGGTTCTCTG
>JBBPKM010000722.1:0-12325 GCA_038089255.1 Austroboletus rostrupii | reverse complement strand
CAGAGGTGAATTGTGATCCTTGATCTGAAATGATTTTCTTATATAGTCTAAATTGCTTGTAGACTTTGTGGAAAAACAGTGTAGCAATTCCCTCAGTGGTAGCCATTTTCTTTGTAGGACAGAGAATTACCCCTTTGTAAGGCCATGGTCAACCATGACCAAAAGAGAATTGAAACTGGAGAAAAGGAAAAGATCTGTAATTAAGTTGCAAAAGACTTGTTGGAAGGGGTGAGTGCAAGTAGAGGCGATAGGGGTTAAAGAGGGAATAGATGGATGTGTATTGGATTTATTTTGCTGACAGGTGGCATATCCTTCGACAAAGGAGTGGACAAAGAAGGCCAGACTAGGCACCAGAATTCAGAGGTGACAAGTTGGCAGGTTTTAAGATAACCTGGATGTTCTGCAGTACCATGATTATGACAATGAGTAACAATGAAGCATTGTAAGGTTGGATCAGCTGGGACATAGATGCAACTTTTATGTAGGAGAAGACCATTATTGTATTGCCAATCAGCCATCTGAGAGCAGAGTGCATGCAGGAGATCCTGTTGGATTGACTGAAGAGACTAGAGCATGAGAAGATCAGTATCAATGAAGTTGATAAAGAGGAAGGAAGGAAGAGGGATAATGGCAGTATCATCAGAGAAGTTATCAGGGCAGTGACCAGGATGGTGAGAGAGAGCATCTGAGCCTGTGAGAAGTGTGCCAGGTATGTGGATCATTTTAAGAACATAATCTGCAAGATCAAGGAGCCAATGTGCTTGTTATTGGTTTAGTTTCTGTGGTTGTTTAAAATATATGAGATTATTATGATCGGTGAAGACTTGGATAGGGAAAGCAGAGCCAAGGAGATAGTGGCACCATGCTTGAAGGGCATGGATGACTTCAAGAAGTTCTTGATCATAGATATCATAGTTTTGTTCTATAGCAGAGAATATCTGAGAAAGATAAAAATATAGGTGCCTGTTACCATTTTCATCGGTTTGGAGGAGAATGCTGCCTGTGGCATAATTTGAAGCATCTGTAATGATGGCAAACAGTTTGGAGGGATCTGGAAGGTGGAGAACAAGTTGGAATAGAGAAACACTCCAACTGCTAAGGCCCAAATATAAGGCCAGAACAGTGTCTGTATGTCTTCAGAGTGTTATCTTGGACTGTGGCACCAAGGGTTTGGATGTAGACTTTAAGGGGCAAGTCTTGGGACCCCTGCCTTGCTAGCTGGGACTGGCTACCCCTTACTAGGTCAAGGACTTGGCAACTTCTAGCCTTGCTCCAAGTAACTTATTAGAAGAAAGCTTTGGAAGAAAGATCCAGGACTTCAAAACTGGGGATCCAGTCCTATTGCCCCAGAGGTTTATATATGAAAGGACTACAGTATATACATGTATGTACATGGAATCTAAGATATACTGTTCAAAAACTAAATAAAAGTCCGTTATCATCCAATAAAAATACTTTAACAATCTAAAGAATAGATATAAGTTATAAAAGTTCATAAGAAGCATACCATGCTGTCAAAGCATGTTGTCATGACAAATAAGAAGCATAGATAAGACATAGCCTTTGAGGCTGTGGTCATGAGGAAGCCACATGCCAGTGTGGCAGATCTTGAGATAAATGAAATCTAAAGATAAATATCAAATAGGACCCTTGATCCATGCTGCTGCTACATGTCTTCATGTACAGCCTTGCAATGGAAGGGAATCCCATGGATCTAAAATAAATACCATGAGGAACCTGCATGATGTGGCAGCATGCTGCAACCATGAGGCATAGATAGGGATGACTCCTTGTGAGTCATAAAGAAGGATGAGTCCTTGTGACTCATAGATAAGGGCTCTGAGTCAGGGAACAAGATTCCAGATCATGTTGTGACTCCAAATAATAGATAGGGCATGAGGCAGGCACAGCCATGCCATGAGGGATTGGTTAGGCAAGCTTGGACCCTTGGACAACAGCCATCTTGTAACTGATATGACTTGCATAAATAGGATTCAAGGCTTGTTCCTGATCATATGATCATACCAGTGATCCTTGATAAGATAGACAAGGGAGATAAGATAAGATCAACAGATAAGAAATTATATAAGCGCTGACATAAGCGCCCTTGATAAGATAAGATTAGATAAGATCTTGCAACCAGGCAAAACAAGTCTAAAAATGAAAAATAAGGCCATCGAGGCCACTTGTCATATTGATGTATAAATATAGCCATAAAGGCTCATTTTCTTATACCATTACAGATAGGAAGATTTCTTTAAGATGGAGAAAAGTGTGATTGCAGTCATTTGTCTAGGACCAGGGGTAATCCTTCTTTGTGAAATCAAGAAGAGGTCATGCAATATCTGAATACCTATTAACAAAGCACCAGTAGAAGTTGGCAAAGCCCAAGAAGGAATGCACTTCCTTCAGTTTAGTAGGAGTCAGCCATAACCTAATGCCTACCAGCTTGACAGGATCCATAGCTAAGGATCCTGGTTTTGCTATCATGCCAAGATATTCCACTTGGTTAGCACTAAAAAGGCATTTCTAAAGATGAAGTCACAAGTTCAGTTCCCTCATTTGTTGGAGGATACAACAGGTAGTTTCATCATGAGTTTGTTGGTTAGGGGAAAAGATTAAGATATCATTTGTCAAAGTCCCATACCTGATTGCACTTCTCTGGCCAAGTCTGACACAAAGGAAGCAGAATACTGATTGAAGAGACATAGGTTAAGTAGCAATAGGTACAGAAACCTGAGAGGACAGAAAGGAGCTATAACATCACATTTGGCCTTGATGCAGGATTTATGTGTTGCACCCTTGACCAGACCCAGCCTTGCAGAATGACAGTTCAGAGACTAGAGAATGGAGACAAGAAAGACAGAGGGCAGAAGGGGCAGAGTTAAATAAAGTCAACAAAGAGTGATAAGAAGAGACTTATGCTGAGTGTGGAGGGAATGATGATATTTGTACTAAGGGATAGTACAAGTGAGTGGTGAAGTTGAAGTAAAAGAGTCCATATGAAATATATAAGCATATGAATTGGAGGCATAGTGGATCTGGAGATGATGTACAAGTATATATATGAAATGTAAGCATAGAGATGGAAATCATAATGAAAATGCATAGACATATATGAAATATACCATAAGAAGAATATCATATAAATATGAATGCTCCATGATGAAGTCTGAAGTGGTTCTGGATTGTTGCCTGCCAGAGATGAGAGGTCTAAAATTGCTGTTACAACTTGTCCCTACCTTGATAGCCCCACTACATTTTTTCCTAAATCAGCCAACTCCTGCTCTCCTACCAGAGATCTCTCTGCCCCTGCATGCTCCTGGCATCCTCCAGGCATCTCCAGGGCTCTTCTGAGCCATTCCTAGATCATCCCTAGATGTCTCTTATCAATTGCTCTCTGAGCTATCCAGCCTCCTTCTATCCCTGGATCAGGATCACAACCTGATTACCCTTTCATGGTTTGTATTCAGCATCCTCTGAATGCTCTCCCAGTCCCCTGAGCTTTTGGATCTCTCTCCTGGCCATCTCTGATCTCCTTGGATCATATCCTCTTCATTGAGTCCATATGGTCTCCTCATCTAGTCAACCATCTGGCTTCCTCCCAGCACTCCCAGATCTCCAGATCTTTCTTAGATCTTGTCCTCAAAGATATCCCTTATATCCAGTCACATCAGCCTCCTCTGATGCCCCTCCTTGACTGCTTCTCCCTGATATGGCTCGCAATTAGATCAGAGTCTCCTCCTAGTACCTTGTCTGACTTCAGGCCCAACTCCTGGAGTCCTTCTTGCTTATCTGTGCCTACTGGGCTTCCCTCCGAGTCCACCCACAGTTATCAGGGCCATCTGGTCACATCCTTGACCGCTTTAGCTTTATCCAAGGCTAAGCCATCCAGATCACATCTGATCTCCATCAGATGTTCACTAGAACCTCTGGCTCTCCTGCCAGCATCCAGACAAGTCCCTAACACCTCTGTGTGTCCTTGGGCATTCCCTGATGCATCCTCTTTATTGAGATCACACTTTCTTTGACTTTACCAGAACTTCCAGATCATCTCCTAATCCTGGATCCAACCAGAACCCTTTGATCTTTACATTAGACTCAAAGCCAATTGTCCTTCATCGCTCCATGCATTCCCCTGGATGCTCCTCAGTCCTCTTCGGTTCCTCTTGCCACCTCAAGGCTCCCTGATCCATATCTGGCATTTTCCAGATATGTCTCCTCCTTGTACCTGTCACATATGGCTATCCACCATGTGTATCTTTGATCCAGTCACTTCTAGATTGATTCTAGGTGTTCTCCGAACTTACTCCGACCCATCAGGACCCCCCTTGATGTGTCTTCACCTCTTCTGCACCTAGATCTCCTCCTGTTACCAGATCTCCTCCTGGTTCCCTGGATTCTCTCTGGCACTCTCAGTGCGCTCCCTGCTTGATCCCAAGACATCTCCGAACCTCCTGGACTCTCTCTTGTCACTGCCTTATCAACAGTCTCAGTACTCCACCAAGTATTCACTGATTGATCATCAGAACCTCCTCCTGCCTCTTGATTCTTATCCATCTGATCAGGAACCATCTTGCTGCGCATCTGGCTTATCCGCCAATGCTTCCCCTTGACCCTGGGCATCTCCTCATGGTGCTCCATCCGCTTCATGAGTTCCTTCTCTCACAGGAACCTCAAGTCTGCCTCATGGCATCTTAGATCTTCTAACAAGATCTTATCCTGTCACATCTGATTCTTATCAGATGTTCCTCCGGACTCCTGTGCATCTTGATGGTGCCTTCCAAATCACTTGGCTGCGCTTGTTCCAACAGCAAGCCTTCTCTTAGATTTGTCACACCCTCTGGGTGTTCCTTATCTCCTAGTCTCCTTTTCCTTGATCTATCTGTTTCTCTTTGATCTCTTGTACTACAGACATTCTCCTTCATCTCCCAGTCTCTCTGTCATCCACTCTATGGGTGTATTCATAGCTGAGTTTCCTTTCTCAGCATTTCTCCTTGATCTTCACTTTCTCTCCTATCTGCCTCATGGCTGTATATCTAGATCTTCTTCTTATCTTGCTTCTTTGATCCAATCTACGATTCCCCTTTACTCTGGACCTTCTATCTGATATCTCTGACTCATTCTTATCTTGTCTATTCTTGTTATCTCTGACTCAGTCTTCTTCGTCTCCTTTCTTGGATATTCCCAACTGTATATAAGAACCTAGATACACATCCATGTACCCTAGCTTTAGTCTCCCTTAATCATAGGCTTGATCTTCAGCCTCTACTCCAGCTCCCTGAGGTCATCACCATGTCCTCTTGTATATCCAGCAACCTGGCATAGCTGTATGGCATGCATCCTTGATGAGTCCTTCATTGGACTTCACTCTTTTTATCTTGATCCTATTCATGCAAGTGTGCTGATAGGATATCCAATATTTCCTAAACTTGCCTTGCCCTAGAGGTCAAGTCTTCTAAGGGCTGCACTCCACCCTATCCAGGCAAAGTGTAACATGTGGTGGATGACTGCTAAGTGCAATCAACATTCAATCAGTGTGATAAAACTGTTACCTAATCACCAATATACCTTTTTCATGTTGGCACACTCAGCGGTGGTAGTATGATAATGTCTCAAATAGAAAGTCTTTGGCTGCAACATCACAACAAGACTGATGCAGCCTATTTTTTTTTCAGAGACAACTAATGTGTAAATGATATTGTATCTACACTCTGATCTAATGGAATTACTGTTGCAAAGGATTATGAGCCACTTGAAATTTGCTGGTGGATCACTGTAATATTTATAACTCCACCAAAGCTAACCGAAATTCCCACACTATCAGGTGATATGTTTCACACACCACAATTTAGGCCAACATGGAAAGGGTTTTTGAGGTCACTGTATAGCCTAGGTCTTCCTTTGTGTTGATGCTAACTTATAGCACTTATTTCTTATATAGTGTATTTAGTATAAATGAAATAAATCCATAAATTTGGAATTTCATCTGATTGAGTATAATATGATGGCTATAGTAAAATATTATCATTAATATTGCCAGAACTAATCAGTGAAAGAAACATATAAAATTGGTGCCCTGACACTGATTTTCAAAAACTGTTACTAATTTCTACTTGCCTCACCACTTAGAGGCAATTGTTCATTGCTGATTCATCACTGATAATAACTTATTTGACTTTCCACAGTTTTGAGTATTAGGGAAAATCACTGTGCAATAAATAACATGGTATGTATAATAATGATGCAAAGTACATAATAAAGATTGTTGTGTCTGTAGCATACAAGACAGTGTGAATAGTGAGGTTCATGGTATGTGACTAGTCAGTGACATAGCATGTTACTGATTTTCAAAAATTATCACTGATTTCTATTTGCCACATCACTCATAGGCAGCTATTCATCACTGATTCAGTCATTGATTATAACTTTTTGACTTTCCACAGTGGGTGGGAATAGTGAAGTTCGTGCGTTTCCACAGTCACGTGAAATTAGACAGTAATTTGAACAATATGCTTCTTCCAAGTAGCAAATTAACCAAACCTACGCTCAACCTTTAGTAAGGGTATGGAGGGTTTATTCTTCAATGTGCGTCGAAACAACTTGATTTGCAATCTTCCTCGTACTAAAATACCACCACTTAGGTCAATAACGGGTTTCTTGAAGGAATCGTACGCGGTTACAAGGCCGGCATTCTGAACCAAGGTCACTACGCGAGCTTGACACAATGCGAGAATCTTGAAGGTATTGCACCCAAGGCATCTCTATCGCAAGTACTCATCCTTACCGCAGACTTGAAGACTCAACTTTCTGCAACCGATTACGGGAATTTCCTCGCCAACGAGCCCTCGCTCTCGACAACCGTCATTTCCGACAAAGCAACGCAGATACTTGTAGATCAGTTTAATTTCGTGCGCAGCAATGCCGTGGAACCGCTGTGTAAATTCCTTGATTATATCACGTTAGTTATCCTTTACAATTCTCTGGAACGGGACTGATCCACACTGTTCGCCAGGTACGGCTATATGATCGACAATGTCGTGCTATTGATCACTGGAACCTTGCACGAGAGGGATACACACGAGCTACTGGAGCGTTGTCATCCACTTGGCATCTTCGATACAATGCCAGCTCTCTGCGTTGCGACCAACGTTGAAGAGCTTTACCACAGTGTCCTTGTGGAAACTCCTCTAGGTGAGTGCACGATCACAAAATGGAAACTATCTGCTCACAGTGCGAAACACAGCTTCTTACTTTCGCAATTGCCTCTCCGCTGCCGACCTCGATGATCTAAACATCGAAATCATCCGTAACACCGTCTACAAGGCGTATCTCGAGGATTTCTACAGCTTCGTCGGTACCCTGGGTTCACCAACGTCTGATGTCATGCAATCCATTCTTGCTTTCGAGGCGGATCGGAGAACAATTAATATCACTATCAACTCCTTCGACACTGAGTTGACTAAGGAGCAGCGTGCCAAACTTTTTCCTGCGATTGGTAGATTGTTCCCCGAAGGGAACAACAATCTCGCGAAAGCAGATGACCTCGAGCAAGTGAGGCTGGTCTGCGACAACATCTCCGAGTACCGCACGTTCTTCGATGGCTCTGCATTAGCCCAAACTAATCATGACGCCGGAGATCTGGGCATCGCGG
This sequence comes from Austroboletus rostrupii, assembly GCA_038089255.1. Classification (NCBI taxonomy): domain Eukaryota; kingdom Fungi; phylum Basidiomycota; class Agaricomycetes; order Boletales; family Boletaceae; genus Austroboletus; species Austroboletus rostrupii. Next base: position 4,671 of record JBBPKM010000722.1, on the reverse strand, counting down.
CACAACTAGAAGACCGGTTCTTCCAAATGGAAGTGCATCTAAATAAACAGGCGTTTTTGCAACAGTTCCAGTATGGCGTGTTTTATAGTTACATGAAACTAAAGGAGCAAGAGATTCGCAATGTGACATGGATAGCGGAGTGTATCGCTCAGGACGCGAGGGACAGGATACAGGACTTTATACCAATCTTTTGATTGTGCCTTGTGTTACACCCGCGTCTATTCTTTGCATAGTATTCATCCTCTCCAGAAGTTTTATAAATGTGCTAATAATTATGCATGACTATAAAAGGGCTGGTTAGGGAAAATACAGTGCATGATATATGAACCGACGATGGTGAACTCTGAAATACTGAAATACAGCCTGATGGGATGGAAACATTCGATGTCATGACAACAGGGACATCGCTTCCCTTGGATCATTGTACACAGACTTCTCATGAATCGCATTTACTGATTCCCCGTTTTCTTCGACATGGGTTCTGGTGCTCGAGGTCCGTTCGGACGTCATAGAAGGTGTGCTACGAGCGCTTGAAGTAACAGAGTAACTTGAAGCTCTTTCCTCCTCCGCACTCCTTTTTGCAAGCCTCTCTTCCATCCAGGGACCGGCACAGCTTAAGGTGCATCCTCCGGTGCCGGAGCATGTGCAACTACCACCAATAACGACGGGAAGGCTGTCCGCGTCCACGAGTTGCAAAAGAACCTCTCGGTAGTTCTTGCCGAGAATATCGACTTTCTCGACGGTTTCCTTGGATAACCAAGGTTTGACCATGGACCAAATGAACGTAAACGAAGGTGGAGCGTTTATGATTACAAGTTGACCCATACTATCATAACACGAGTGAATGAGAGGCGGTGAAGAGAAGTACTGGAAAGGAACGAACGTCTCAGGGAAATAATCCTGGGATATTTGGAACGACATCTGAGCGAGGGATCTCACTTGCCAGAATTGCGAGAGGCTACAATAAACCATGTCATCGGAAAGTGGCGTTATGACAATACACGAATTACCCAAAGCCTTTGAGATCAGCAATGACAAGAGTCTGCCCTATAGGGCGACCCGCCGCGCGGGAAGCAGCTGGCAAAACTTCCCGAGTGAGAGCGTCGGCATTCACCGTAATGAATTCTACCAGCTCTTCTGGCGAAATATGCTTGTAGAGTTCCGGAAGGTTTAAGCCGCCGAAATATTGTATGTTCACGGGCCGTCCTTTCTGCTCTGTGTAAGAGCCGCTTCGTGTACACTGATTATATGATCCGCTTACCTTGTCAGTCTGACAAGAAAACAATAAATAAGAACAAATCATTCGGATCGAAAAGAGTATACCTTGTGGAAGTACAATGACCACGATTTGAATATTTCTTCGCGACCAGGGTACTTGATTCAAAGCGTCAAATGTTGCCACTGCCTCACAAAGAGTGACTCACTTCGAATGGGTCCATCCTGTTGTTCAGTGCATCGATTCCAATACCCGACACAGTCTGTCTCCACTGTTGGCAGTTCTTTATCATCTTTTTTGATTCGACGAGGTTGAATCTGCGTGCTTGCAAAAACCGGCTGAGTGGCACGTTGCCAATACCCGTGTTCAGCTTGCATCACACGACAAACGACATGGTGGAGAGACTCACAGCAGCGTTGCATCGTCCGTACCAATGGAATCGCCATGGTGCAGGATGCCTTCTGCAAAGAGTTGCTCGCGGAAAGTCCTGAGGGCATTGGTCTGCTGGCGGGAGAGCAGTATAGAGTCTGTCATGGTATCGGTGAGAACCAAAGGAGGACAAGGGGGGAATGAGTTGGCATCGGACGTGTGCTAAGTAGTCTCCGGGGAAACTAGTCCGAGCTCAGGGGGGGCACCAGACTGTGCCATGATCGTAATCGGGCGACCGGCCGGACGCAACATGTCGTGAGTGTGAAGAAACTTCGCACGTCATGTGTAAGCCCCGTTGAGAGATTCGTCATCGTCTTTGCACGCCGGTACCGCGCGGACCGCAGCGCCACTCCGGAAAAAGTTGAACAGATCTTCGTTGCGGGACCACGGCAGTGTACCTGACTTTGTAAGTATTTTCGTGAATCCCATAGGTCAATTTGGGTGCATTTCACACCATCCAACTTGTTCACTCCTAGGGACGAATCCGAAGGTGCAGTGACCGTCGCTCGTTTTCGTGCTGAGCGGCAAATGAGTGTATGCATGTGCATTTTTTGAGCAAAAGGCGCACCATGCGCACAGGCGGTCGCCACTGTACGCGATAGATGTTCAAGTTGCCGGCGCATTGAACTAGCGTCAGAGGCTGACTCCCAACACACAGGAATGGTCTCTCGTACCAACGCACAATGTGACTTGAGTCACGCTTCTGGAAAATAGGGGGTTTTGACGTGCTTGCCACAAGCCACCATGTATATCGCCGGGATTGAATGTTCCTTCAGTTTTCCCCAAGCGGTCGAGGGCCTGGCCGTCCTTACCACTGCTGGCTCCTTCAGATATCTCTTGTGCAAGTCAAAGGCACCAAAGTCTACCGGAAAGGACGACGGCCTTTTCGTTTCCGAATCTGCCTCCTCCTCGCTCGTGGACAGGCTCATTCTCCCGGTACAGGCGGTTGCCGCGTCGCTCCCCCCTGCAGCCTATTGCATTACCGTCGTGTTCAACGACTTTTGTCAACCAGCCTGGATGTCCAGGCTGGCCTTGCCAGACAGCATCGTCCGTCCCGAGTGGAAGATGCCGCTCAGACTCGCGGCTTGTGCTGCTGGCTTTTCTCTGAAATTCGCCCTCAGCCGGATACTTAAGCACTCGGACGAACGCTGGCGAATGATAGGGGTGAGTTGTCATTTTCGTTATTGATGCCGTCAATCGAAGGCATTTATCTGGACTTAGCGGCGCGAAAAACCAAGACTGATTCAAAGTGGCCCGTATACTATTGTCCGTCACCCTGCATATAGGTAGGTACTTTACGACGCTTTTTAGGTTAGCACGCGTTGAAGGTCACAAGTGTGATGCTTCTTCAACAAGCCTGTTACTCCGTCATGTATTGGTCTTATGTTCCACTTGCATCTCTTGGTGTGCTTGCTGGTGTATTCGCGATTAAGATGCCCATCGAGGTGTGTTTTGCAATATTTTGGACCGTGGAGCCGATAACTGATGTATTCTGTAGGAAAAGATGGCTCAGGAGGATGAGGTCTCTGGAGACGAATATAGTGAATATATGAAAAAAACACCTGCTAAGATCATCCCACATGTCTGGTAGCGTAATGCTTTTTTTCAAGAAAAGTTCTCCGTTTCCATGCGGCTGAGTCAGTGATTGCTTTCCTACACCCATTGCTGTCATGTACATTACTACTACGCATTCAGATTTAACGACTTCTGAGATATCAATACGAGCCCTTTGACCTTGAGTAGCTCCATCCCGATAAGTGCCCGTTCTCCGCCGGCCGATGACCTAACATTATCCATTACTGCTTTCACGCCTCTCCAGCCAAGACCAGTCCATTCCATGACGAGCTTTCCATTGAAGTTGGTCTTGAGCCATGTCCTCTCGTAAATTTCTTTGGCCATCGCGTCCCATTCCGACTTTTTACCAAACTTCTCAAGCGCCTCTTCGATTGCGTCACCTTTCTCTCTTGCTGACACACCCAAGGGTTTGTCCTGCGCCCATGCAAGGAAGTCGGCGTACATTCGGCGGCCATTCACAGATTTTTTGGATGTCTGCGTCGAAGGAACATGGAGCCGACGAGGGTCGAAAAACCGTGACGTCGCCGCGAACCTAAACATCTCCTCGACTGACTTGAATCCCTTTGTCCATTTATCCATAGAGAGACCCATGAATTCGAGAATTAGCCGAGGAGAGCCCGTGAGATGCGTTGGGGGATTTGGTTGGGGCGATGCAACCTGATTAGCCATTTTTCAGAACTCTGGGACATAACCATGCCTTGAAACGATCACCTTGAGTCCATGATGACTGATAGATAACCCGTAACTCTTTGCGATGGCACCGATGATGATACCGAGATCCCCGTACCCATGACAGATGGAGAATCTCTCCACCGCTTCCTCGTCTTCACACACCTTGACGTCCACCTGACAATACAACGTCTCGGAAGGCGCAGAACGTGCAGCGTGCGTCAGCCAATCTCCTTGGCCGATACAGACGGCATAGTTGGACGTCCTATGCCCGTCGAGCTCGATGCTCTTGACTGCACCCAAGACGCGGCGCACCACCTCTGGGGTGATGCCTTCGCGCAGAGGACGGGCGACGACAAAGTCGATATCGCCGTGATCTACCTTGCCAGGTATCTCCGGAGGAACCTCGACGATCGCGAAGAGGGTGGACAGAATAGCTGTGAGACGTGCTTTGAGGACGACATAGAGTGGTGCAGGAAGTCTGGGGAAAGAATCGGGAGGCAATTCCTGTAGAAAGGCTCGTCCCCCCATGATCGTCGATAACAAATCCGCGCCGTCATCGTCCGTTCCGTATACTCACTTTTATATGCGATTGATCCTAGAAGCACCAGAGCTCCGTGGTTTTGTAACTCCGACGTGAACCATGTCCAAGTTCGCGCCCCACCGCAAGTCCTACAACAATCCGCGCGCGTTGACCAGCACCGTCTGCCAGAAATGTCTGAAAACAGGTCCGGGTTGTTTCATTCCTTGTGTTCACGGACGTCAAGTTGAACACGGTTCTT
>JBBPKM010000721.1:0-12343 GCA_038089255.1 Austroboletus rostrupii | reverse complement strand
GACAACTCGACGTACCTGGACGAGAACATCCGGGTGCACGGCATGTGGACCGCGGTGCGCGCCATGCAAGCGGCGATCAATGCACCGGAGCGCGAGCTGCTCCGCGAGGAGCTGCATATAGTGTGACACATTGCGATCGCCAAGGACGATGTGGTCGTGGCCACTGCGCTTGAGTGCGGATGGAACAGGCGGGCAGGCGGGGGGCGGGATTGCAACCGGGATCGTTTCATGTCTTGGGATTCATAGGAGTGCGTAGGTCATTGTAAGGCATAGAATGGCATATGATTTCATTCATATTCCCAATCCACTTTTGAGAACAAGTGAGCCCTATGAGGGCCTATGGGACCTATATGGCATAGGTCCGGGTATGGTCACATTTGTACTCCTACGAAAAACAGCTATGCTGGCGCCCATTCCGCATGCGCTCGTATATGTACCTATGCCTATATTTACATATGCTGACATACAATTTCCATATGCTGACATATGACCTCATATCCCTCTTTCTCACTGGAGCTTCAGTCATCACTTACTTATTTTATTTATTCACACTTTCTCTTTTATACTATATGAGCCTGCCCTCAAGTTTCCTTTACATATATAAACCCCTCAATGGGTTCCATATACTCTAGCTTAGTTCTTTCTTGTATTTTTTTGAATATATCTCATTATTTCCACTAGCTCCTTGATGCTCTCTTTCACCAAATCTTCTGGTAACCAGTCCTTATTCTATTATTGAGTGGATGCTATCCTGAACTCTCTAGAACTCTTGATCCTTGTCCTGGGCCTTACCTATTGCTAGTTCTTGCTCCACAAGGGCTACACTCCTATTTACCCAGTCAAAGTATAATAACATCAGAGTAAAATGAGTAAAAGAAAGAACCTAACATACCTCAAACCTCCAGAGTACACTGTTTTTTGAGCTTGCAAAGGCACTCAGCCTATTGTTCTGTATGCAACATGATTGAGACAGTTGGAAAATGGTATTGGAAGTGCCATAATGCCATGAACAATAGCAGTAAGAGCAATAGCATTAAGGATAGCAAAGCAACAAATGATGTGGGTATAAAGGCAAGTCCTCAGGGAAAGCAGGAACAGGCTGAGATGTTTGAAAATGATAGCCATGAATGGTAACAACAACAGCAGGAATAATAGCAGAAATGACAATGTGAATCATAATGGGGCAGCAGGCAACAAGAGGCATGGGAAAGAATTAGGCACTGCAGTGCATTACTAACAGTGTCGGGATGCACCAGCCTTGCTCCTGCTGAGGTAATAAGCTGAGCAGTGCTGAGCATGCTGAACCTGGCTACTTGCATTGCAGAGCTAAGTACAATTGTAGAGGATTTGGAACATGATTTATTGGTGGTGGGCAGTTGAGTAAGTAGATGAGCCTAACTATAAACAGTGGCACATTATGCCACTGTTCATAATTAGGCTTATCAAATGGGAGCTATAGATGGCTCAAAACACATAAACTATGTCACAAGGTTATAATCTCAGTATTCTTTCCTTGTCATGTGTCAGCTCAGCCATAGTTGGACCTTGCTATTACTAAGGGTTTATTTGACCCTTGGGAGGAATGGGAGTGTATGCAGTCTATGTTGGTAAATATGTTGAGGTTACAAATATCTGGAATATGTCAAAAACATACATGAATTTGTTTGCACTACATAGGCAGCCTCAGTTATGACACCAGAATTAGCCCACTACCTACCAATGCAATACACTTTGCCGGTATAAATATGTGTCAAAATATTAATCTACAACAAATTTTAGACGTATTTTTGCTATGTAGTTGGATATTCTAGAGAGGCTACGATCGTGGGAAACATATAAAGCGTAGTGATGATAGAGCATAGAGGAATGCAGCTTAGTCGTTGTCACAGACGGTGAAGAAGTGATGGAGGAAATATTGCTGATTATATTCCGTTCTATGCTACTGGCAATCTTTTATACATAGCTACTCTATTGATCTCCTAAATGTTAGGAGATTACTTGTATGTTAGGAGGAGTTTTACCCATGAGAACATTTGTCACATATTCATCATAGGGGCGACTTGTCTATGTCAAGGGTATACTCACCTAATTTGGCTTGTATGTCCAACAGATATGATGTAAAGACATTCCGTTGTTAACAGTATGGCATTCCATTTGCACAAAAACCTCATGCAACACTTTTCTGAGGGAGTGCACATAACTTTTTGGGAAGCACGCACAACATACATTTAAGCGAGGCATGCACAACATATATAATGAGAGGCTGCACAACATATACAATGAAACGAGCACACAACACACATTATGAGGAAACATGCACAACATATTTTCTGGGGGATCACACATATCTTACAAGGTCGGATATAGAGTAATTGAATTTACAAGTAATCTACTGCAACATACTTAAGAATATCCACAATTTTGATGACCACGAGATATGTGATAAGCAAGAAGAGGAATCAAATAGGGCAAACGACGTACCTGGCTGAACCAAACCACTTGAGGAAAAGCAATGGCATCCACTATGTCAACATCCAGTGTAACAATGCTCAGCATTGCCCCAGCGGGGACTCCTTGATGACCTTGGTAGTGTGATGAGCAAGACTGATCAAACAGACAACAACATACCTGGCTGAACCATTTGAGGAAGAGTGATGGCATCCACTTGTCAGTATGCCTGAGCAGAAGACTCCTCGATGATCTTGGTAGTGTAATGAGCAAGAGTAATGAAGCACAGATGGATGACACACCTGGCCAAACCACTTGAGGAAAAGCAACAGCATCCATTTGTCAGTATGCCCAAGCAGAAGATTTCTTGACGACCTTGGTAGTCTTATTCTCCATGATCTCACAAAGAATGCTTGAGCAAGACTGATCAAACAGATGATGACATACCTGGCTGAACCATTTGAGGAAAAGCGGTGGCATCCACTCATCAGTGTGCCTGAGCAGAAGATTCCTTGATGACCTCAGTAGTCTCATTCTCCATGATCTTGCAAAGAACGCTTGAGCGAGGCTGATCAAACAGATGATGACATACCTGGCTGAACCACTTGAGGAAAAGTGACAGCATCCACTTGTTGGCATGTTCGAGCAAAAGGCTCCTTGATGACCTTGGTAGTCTCATTCTCCATAATCTCACAAAGAATGTTGACCTATCATAGTGATGAGCAAAAGTGAGCTAAAGCAGACAATGAACCTACCCGAGGAAAAGTGATGGCATCCACCACATCAAGATCCAGTATAGCATGCCCAAGCAGAAGGTTCCTTGATGACCTTGGTAGTGTGATGAGCAAGACTGATCAAACACAGATGATGTACCTGGCTGAGCCAATTGAGGAAAGACGATGGCATCCATCCGTTGACATCCAGCATAACAATACGCAGTGTCCTCTCAGTGGAAGACTCCTTGACAACCTTGATAGTCTCATTCTCCATAATCTCACACAAAGTGCTGACCTGTCATAGTGACGAGCAAAAGCAAGCTAACATTGACAACGTACCTGGCTGAACCAACAGCTAGCCAGCAATACCCATCATCGCCTGAGCAGAAGACTCCTCAACCATTACATTACCTGAAATATGTCAATAAATGTCCAGAAGTGGTGTTAAGAACTATAGGACGTTGGACTTGACTTTTTTTTTTTCAAAACATTAGTATTCTTGGCAACTATTGAAATAAGGTAGTATATGATTATAAATGTCCAAATATCGACAATTAATGAAAGTTTGATAGTCATCATGCACAAAAGTAAACTATTAAGAGGGGGAGTCATGATGTGCAAGTAAAGCGTAAACCATGTTACAAAAAGAAAGCATAGCGAGCCAGTCAACTGACAAACTAGACACGATTCACCTACACATCCCACAGGTTGTGGATTGGTCCCTGAGAAGGCTGAAGCCGGGAGACACAACGAGGCTGTGGCAGAGGATTAGAGGACGTTGACATCATCATAGATGTATGGCACGTCAAGGCCTGAAATGCTTGTGGCGTCACTGTGCCGGCTACACTAGCATCCATAATACCAAGCATTTTGCCATCGCAAACAGCTTGAGAAGTGCTGGTTGCCATACTTCCATCACTTTCCAACAAAGTGTTGAAGATGAAAGAAGGTGGGGATGGGCTTGATTCTGCAGGAAGGTGAAGCAGAGCCGGAGGCGATCCAACAGTGGTCACAGGCCCATCAACAATTTCAATATCATCGTCAGATTCATTGATAGCAATACCAACAGGCTCCAGGGTGTGACTGCGAAGATACAGATCAAGAACATCCACCCCTGGCTCAGAATCAGATGAGTTGGAACTGAAACAAATCTGGCTGCCATGGCCAGATAGTGCCTTCTGTTTTGCTGCATTCCAATTTGTGTACACATGCTCAGGAATGGGCACCCATAGAACTTGAGTGAATAATTAGTGATAAACAAAGCTTGAAAATTAAAAAATTTAGATGTGTACCAATTATGATGGAAAAAATATGCCAAGGTCGTTCTGGTGAACTCTTAGACTTGTCAAGAAGCTCACCCATGATGAGATCATGCCTATAAATGAAGAGGAAATGATTGGAGGTCCCACAAAGCATCCAATGGACAGATCCTTGACTTGGTTCCCCCAGATAGGCATTGAGCCATTCTAAAGGTCTTGAAAAAAGCCAATGGAGCTAGGCATCAATTGAATCCTGATCCCAAGAAAGCCTAAAAAAGACATCATTATTGCCATCCTAACTGACCAACAATCCATTTTGATGCATATCTTCTTGGACAGACTTCAATGGCTTGGCGCTACAATGTAAATTCCCATTCTATTATGGTTAAGCAAAGAATCAACAAAAAGAAGATGCTGGCAAATATGTGAACCAGACCTTATCGAGACCTTTGTGAAGGATCATCACTGTCCCCACCTTGATGACCTTCTTTGGCATACTCGAGTTGCGTGACGCTAGCACAAGTGTTCTTTTAGGGTAGGCACTACCACCAGGATTCTTCATCTTTAGCATAAAGTTGAGATATCATATAGAAACAGAGAGAAAGGTTACTATACCTTATTTAAAAGCTGAACACTAGAATGTCGTGCAATAGGCTTGGTAGGGTGAAACCCAGCAATCATCTCGCTCAAAGCAGCCAAAGCAGCATTAGACAAAAGCTGCCTTTGCACACCGTACTGACCAAGAATATGTTCAGCCAGGCTGGTATTGGCAGCAGTAGTGGAAGTCGATAAAGGTAGAGGTTGGCCACTGTGAGCCCATAGAGATGTGCCAGAGGCAGTCATGGCAGCAGCAGTGGATGTCGATAAAGGCAGAGGCTGGTTACTGTGAGCCGGGGGAGATGTGCCAGAGGCAGTTGCAGCAGCAGCAGTGGAGGTTGATGAAGCTAGAGGCTGGTCACCAGAGGTGATCACAGAATGGCATTGGCATTTCCTTCGACATTTCTGGCAGCAATTTCCCCTGCAACTGGCACCGGGGATGAACAGGGTGCATCTTGGGCATTCTCCATCCAACATAATGAAGCAGTAAATCAGATGGGAAGTAAAAGGCCACCGAATGTGATAGCTGAATAGTCTCTTAAATACATTTGGCATCACTCGCATGGTACTCATTGTGCCAGGTAGCTAGTTCAGCCTACTACATCTCCATCCTCCGTTATTAAAATGCATGCCATCACATCCAATGCCTGTACCCACAAAACAGCTCATGGCCACCACATTCCAGACAGCAATAAAATCTCTTGAGGTTTATGCATGATGGAAATTACCTCTACTTCAAGGTACTATCCACCTTCCCAATCTTCTTCAGCAACTCCGTAATCTAAAGGGATTATTTCTTGATCGTGAATTGTTCCAAAAGTGATGTTAAATGCTTCTTGTAGCTCTGCCGTCTAAAAAGGAGATATAGTCAGGGGTGTGCTGACCGCTGCATGTTGAATGTGTTGTTCTTGCTTAGCTGCAATTCCAGGGTGTGCTTGGTTGTCTTGAGGTTCACAGGATTCTATGTACATGCCATGCTGTAATTCTGATAGAAACCGCATATCCTAGTATAGAATGTTTCAATGATTCTTTAATTGGAATAGCAGAGATGACATAATGCAAGTACCAGAGGCGTTTGATTATGTCCTCATCTGGAAATTGGGTGATGGTTCCAATCCTGCTGGAACTGGTTGCAGTCATCATTTAGATCGCTGAGAAAAAGATGCTGAACAAGCCAAATATGCATTGGATCATTGATATTAAGATAGTGAATTTCTTCAAGTCAAATGAAAAAAGCTTGCCAAAGGCGAACAAATTAAATGCCCATATCAACCCAAAGGTGCTTGATTCATGAGTTTTGGGTGGACTTGCCCCACATGAATGATGACCAGTTAGGATCATGATGCTGGATCATCCAGATGGCGACATCTAAGTTCTCTTCACCGCGATCTCCACAAACATGCAAAGGGGTTCCATGTATTCCAACCACATCAATAAATAGATCTAGCACAGTCGATGCAAGATTATTTATACTAGCTCATAAACCAACAACTTAAAATAACTTTATACCAAGTAATTTGAAACAATGAATTATGGCATACCATTTGGCAGTACCCATCTATTATCCCATGGACGACAAATTCCCATCATATAAGCTTGTGGTGCCCATTGATATGCCACATGTGGTTAGATTGTGGTACTTTGTATCTCTGTCAGTGTACTGTCACTTGGTGATGAAGTATCTGGCCCATAGCATCAACCCTGCATATAGATAGTTCCACTTGCCTACACTGCACGCAGATACCATGAGCATTGAGATATGCTCTTACAAAGCGAAGCCCAGCATGGGGCCGATCCTGCTTGTAGTCACGAATGAGTATATCCAAATCATTGTCACTTATGTCAGAAAATGGCTTGGAGACACCATTGTTTTGTAAATACTTCTGAAATGTGTTTTGATATATTCCAATAGCCTGTGACAAGTTCTGGAGGGTGATTTGACAGAAAGGTGAGATGGCATCAGCTAGCCAGTCATAATCAAATACGTAGCAAAGGCGACCACCATGGCTGTCTGGCGCAGAGAGCCGTAACAGATTTGGATACTGAAGTGGTGCCAAAGCGAACCATGTACTTCCAGAACGTTTGCTTCAGTATCAAGCCAAAGAGAGAAAATGAGATGCACCTTCCATCTACAGCCAGAGCTGCATGTTCCAGGTCATCTATAAGTTTCCCAATTCTATGGAAACATGTTTCTATCCAGTGGGCATCTCCTATTTCATCTTCCAGTGCAACCACAAGCAGAACCAAATGATGTTTCACCTGATCCAAGCGAATTCTAATTTGCACTGCATCTCCTTCTTATCGTAAAATTTGAGAAGCTTGCTGATAGCCATTTGAAAAGACCTCATGGGCATGGACTGTATTAGGGCCCCAATCGCCTCTTGGAGGAAGATCTGGGATTCTGTGAGAATTGTTGTCCATTAATGTAGTTGTATCAAAAAGCGAAAAGCTTATGTAAATTTGGTGCATGTTGACTGGACCTTCAAGCCTCAGGTGCAGGTTTTTTTGTAACTTTGACCATGCCTATCCCCCGAGAGTGATACCCTGAGTTTTATTTTGAAGATGGAACCGCCTTTTTTCTGGTATGTTTAGTAAAGTCTATTCTACTATGCGCTGAGGATGCTTATGGACTGATGCCAACTGTAGGTTCCTGAACCAGGCCAGCACATTCTCTATTGGCTGTATCCAGGTCTTCTTGCTTTACGCTCCTCAGTTCTGGAATCTGTCCTTTCACTTCCCATCAAAAACAAGGAGCTACTATTTGAGGGTATCTCCAATGAGAAGCCCATCATCCTCCATGGTGTTTGTCATCAGGATTTTGATTTTCTTCTGATATTTTTATTTGGTGGGTATGTATTTGTGCAAGAATTTTGCTTCCTGGTTGTCCAGACACCACTCAAGTTTTTCTAGTTATGCCAGTGAGGAGCAGTGACTCAGCTTCCTCATATTTGTCCTCAAGCTATCCAACTTCTTTGAAATCAAGCATGGTTATCAGTATGCAGTTTCTGAACTCAGCCATTTGTCGTCTTTGGATGCTGCTCTCAAACTTCGGCTTGGCTGCCTATACTGTATCGACCATTGGATTGAGCCAGCATTCAGGGATCTCATGTCCCAATCCCTGGTGTCTATCTCTCTCGCTGATGCATCTCACATGGGACTCGAATATTTCTACATACTTGCTCATACAAAGATGTTAATCGAGGAACAGTACCGTGCCATCAGCTACACTGAGCCAAAGCTGGTGCACTCTAATGCCTGCATGACAACCCCTCAATGCGCAGCCATTTGGAGAGATGAGTGGTGGAACAGGGTCGCTTGTCAACTTCTGCATTCTGAAAATCCTCGTCGTGGCGAGCAGCTTCTGATGCTACTAGATGAGGTTGAGATAGACGGTGTCTGTGATGGCTGCAAACAGGAGACAATGGCAAAGATTAAGGAATCGGCCGCTCTCCAATATGAGGTCATGATGCAAGACGCCGCTATCGTTGAAGTCATGAGGATTCAAACAGACGAACATGTACGGGCTTCGTTTAGGCAGTACTACACCGATGTTATGTCGTAGATCTTTTTCTGTTACATTATATGACATTCATTTTAAGTTGCGCCAACTTCTGTTATGATTCTCTTTTCTCCGTCTCCGTACTCCAACCAGACTTACCTTTTCTTCTGCAACTGCCTATAACAGACTACTTCGGCATTGCGCCTGCCGCTGCAGGTTTCCTTCACATCTCATCATTTGTATTACTATACAACTGCGCCTTACTCATTCCATAACCCAGTCGTGCTTGTTATTTCCTTTTATCCGTTGGTCTGTGCATCATGGCGCTACCTATATTAGTTGTATGTGTCGCACCATGTACTTTAGTTTAGTTCTCCTTGGTTAATACCAAGTCTACTTTGCTTCTCAACATTCTCTTCCATTGAGACCCTCGAGCACCAAAGTCTCCATCCTACTTTGAGTGAACGCTCTTTCGTGTTACCTTGAACCACCTTCGCTCCGAAGGTAGAAACTCTGCACCTCGCTTGGACTTGGTTAATCTGAGGCTACACTTGCGTCCTACCCAGAACAAGTGTAACAAAAGAACTAAACTCCCTTGTCGCGACTAGCATTGTCTAGATCACCCACCATATTGTTCAATTGCTTCAGCTGAAGAAACCGGCAGGACTCCCCTGCACCCTCTACCGCTTCCAACGCTTCAGGAGAAATACCAACTGACCCCAATGAGCCTATTGACACCGAAACACTTGGACTACGAGAACTCAAGCAGCAACTCAGCAGCTCTCTAGTCATCCCCCAAACAACAACATCACCGAGCCCTACGCTGCAACTCCAGGCCGGAAGAATCTTCGCATTTCCACCCCAGAACCCAGTAACTGTAAACCCTATGCCCCAAGTCACAGTATCCACAATGTCGAACACCGCCACTGCCCTTGTGAAGCCCACAGAACTTCACCTCGGAACCCCTGAGGAATTTGATGGCTCCTACACTCGAGCCCTATCCTGGATACGGTCGGTACAACTATACCTAGCCATCAACAACAAAGTATATGATACCCCGAACAAACAAATAGCATATGCGTTATCGTTCATGAAGAAAGGAACAGCCATTACTTGGGCCGACACCTTCAGAGAATCCAAGCTCACAGCCAGCACCTTTGACCTAGGAGCCTGGGCCGATTTCGAAACAGCATTCTGTGCTGCATTTGAAAATGCAGATATCAAAGAAGACTCTCTCGCCTGGCTAGCCTGTGAAAGGCTCGCAGTTAACCCACGCGGCAGATATAACCCTGCTCTACAAAAATACATCGCAACGTTCCAGAGCAAGGTTGCCCTCACTGGAATTACCGACAATCAGGTGCTCATCAATTATTTTGCAAGCGGAATCCCCGAACCTCTCATGCACCAAATCTATTCCATGGAGAAAGTCCCCGATAAAATCATGAAGTGGTACACAAAAGCAGTGCACTTTGCCAGAGTAGAAGAAAGAGTGCTTGTCATCGCACGAGAAAGAACCAGGCAATACACCCCGTTCACACCATCATTCCAACCCTGTAGTACACCGGCACGAGACCCCAACGCCATGGATGTGGATGCCGTCAATATCCGACAACTCACACCGGAGGAATGAGAAAAATGTCGGAGAGAGGGACTATGTTTCCGCTGCCGAAAGAAAGGACATTCGGTATGGACGTGTCCCAACAATGCACCAAACCAAGGACCACCCCCACCACAGACTGTCCACAAAGTGGAAGAAGACACCAAAGACCGCATTGAAGAAATGCAGGAGGATGAAACCATCCGCCTGGATTTTTAGAAAGGAGAACACCTGCTATGCATGTTTCTTCTATAGATG
The DNA here is from genome assembly GCA_038089255.1 of Austroboletus rostrupii. NCBI lineage: Eukaryota > Fungi > Basidiomycota > Agaricomycetes > Boletales > Boletaceae > Austroboletus > Austroboletus rostrupii. The sequence goes on along the minus strand of JBBPKM010000721.1, from coordinate 1,969 downwards.
CTTCATGTAATGCTATCCCTGTCTCGATGAAAGCAATGAGAATCCCAGTTCAGATTATGCTGCCCATCGACATGAACATCAAAGCCGTCACAACCAACGCCCTAGTAGACTTTGGGGCCCAAGTATCCTGCATCAATTGGGAATTTGCCCGCTCCCGAAACCTCCCTTGAACCCGTCTCCTAACTCCGGTAACAATCCGGAACGTAGATGCCTCCGTCAACACTAGCAGAACTATCAAATTCAAAACCACGCTGTTTATTAATGTGAACGGATACGTACGATCCACAGAATTTTACCTTATGAACTGTGGAAAGGAAACTATGATCCTTGGGTTTTCATGGCTTACAACAGCCAACCCTACCATAAACTGGAAGAAGAAAACCCTCCAAGTACCACAGGAAACGGATCAGTCCAAGGACCTAATCGCAGCTCACGAACGAGAAAAACAACGAAAAGCGGAGCTCTACAATTTAAAACGTCCAAGTCGTGAGCCCACTTCTATGCCTTATGTGAATGTGGACGCATTGGTGGATGAACATTTGTTCAGCTACCTCCACTGAATAGAAGACGACATAGTATGCAGCACTATCTGTCTAGCCAGAGAAATGGCACACCTCCGCCCCCTTCGAACATTATCCTGAACAGTCCTAGCCAGACGACGATTTATCATGCGCCGCCCTTACCACCTCCACGGATCTTGCAATCCATGCAAAAAAGGAGGAAGTCACGCTCCCATCACAGTATGCCACATACAAAGATATCTTCTCAGATGAGGATACCCCATTGCCCCCATCCAGAGACTGTGACCACGAAATCAACCTATCTAATACCTTTAAACCAAAGATAGGGAAACTATACCTGCTTACCACGGAGGAATGCACAGCCCAGGACGTCTTCCTGGATGAAAACCTTGCTTCAGGAAAAATCCGACCCTCAACATCTCCTCAGGCCGCTCCCTTCTTCTTTGTTAAAAAGAAGGACGGAAAATTACGCCCAGTACAAGACTACCGATATCTAAATGACCACACCATCTGGGATGCATACCCCCTTCCTCTCATTTCAGATCTCCTAGACAAGCTCCACGGAGCAAAGATCTTCACTAAGTTCAACGTCTGATGGGGGTACAACAATATTCGCATTAAAGAAGGGGACCAATGGAAGGCCGCCTTCATTACCCACAGAGGATTGTTCGAACCAGTTGTTATGCCATTCGGACCAAAAAATGCTCTGGCCATGTTCCAGCAGTTTATGAATAAAGAGTTTCGCGATCTGATCGCAGAAGGAAAAATCGTCATCTACATGAATGACATCCTCATATTTTCAACAAACCAGGAGGAACATGATGAAACCACCCGTCGTGTGCTCCAGCGCATGAGGGAACTCAACCTTCATCTCAGACTAGCAAAATGCACATTTAACTCGGAATCTGTAGAGTACCTCGGAATGATCACAAAACTGGGGTCCCTTGCCATGGACCCAGTAAAACTCGAAGGAATTGCAACATGGCCTACACCGACAAAACCAAAGGAAGTCCAGTCCTTTCTAGGTTTTGCCAACTTCTACCGACGATTTGTTCCTGGATACTCCACCGTTGCCTGACCCCTCTTGGACTTAACAAAAAAGGATCACCCATGGTCCTGGACTCCAGACTGCGAAACAGCCTTCCTGCGAATGAAGGAAATCTTCACATCGCAACCAGTCCTCCGAATGCTGGACCAGAACAAACCATTCACCATCGCAACAGACACCTCGAAATATGCCACGGGGGGCATCCTCCTCCAACAGAATGAGAATGCGGAATGGCAACCGTGTTCTTACTTGTCCCAAACATTATCGGCAGCAGAACGCAACTATGATATCTATGACAGAGAATTGCTAGCCGTCCTCCGCACCCTTACTGCCTGGTGACACTATCTCGTAGGATCAGTCACCCCAGTCATTGTCATGACCGATCACAAAAACCTCACGT
>JBBPKM010000720.1:0-12343 GCA_038089255.1 Austroboletus rostrupii | reverse complement strand
TGTTCCCGTAAAGCTGTTGCACGAGTCTCTTGGCCACATCGTCACCGTAGAACTGAAAACAGGCCAGCTTTATCGGGGAAAACTCGCAGAAGGTCGTGTACTTGGCATGGCCGCAGGAATATCCTGATCGTCTTACGACCCTCTAGCTGAAGATAATCTCAATATTTCCTTGAAGGATATCACTGTGACTGGACGTGATGGGCGTGTCTCCCAGCTAGATCAAGTTTACATTAGGGGGAGTATGATCAGATTTTTCATTGTGCCGGACATGCTCCAGAACGCTCCCATGTACGTCGCAGCGCGTTGATACGCTGCTCTACTGCTGAGGCTGGACAGGTTCAAACGAGTCGGTCCGAACGCCATGCGTGGACGTGGCATTGGTACAGCCCGTGGACGTGCCACTATAATGCGAGGTTCGTTTAACCGGTTCTGTTCCACATGGGCAACGTGCTCACGTCTTCTTTGCAGCAAACGGTGATTACCGCAGCTCACATGTATGTTTGGAGCACACTAACGATTTCTCGTTTTGTAGCTCGCCGTGGCCGTGGTGTACCCGCAGCACGTGGGATCAGGCGATGAGTTTCCGCTCTGTCCAACAAAAACGCTTTTAATTTACAAGTGTAACGGCTTTGTGCAATTCTGATAATGTATCACTGGTTGCAACACATGTTTTCGGGTCTGTGGGAGGATTATTCCAGGGGCCGCAGCAAAAATCGGTGCCTGAGTAAATACCTCTAAAAGTCGGAGACTCGTCCTTTGAAGCTCCAATCACCGCCGTCTTGCTCGATCCATTTTCTCACGGGCTCTGTCTTCGGTCCTCCTTGCTCGCCGGTGCGGGGGTTGGTGTCGCCTTCAAAGTCAGGCTCGAGGGGCTTCCTCGCGTCGGGATGGAGGCCGAGCTCCGACTGCACCGCCTGCTGGAGGGCTTCGAACTCGCGCTGCTGGTCACGGGGAAGAGGAGGAGGAGAAGGCCTGTTGAACGCCGCGGAGAGAGGGCGCGAGGGGAGGGAGAAGGCGAGGCGAGTGGTTCGACGCATGGAGGGGCTCAGTCCCACAGGAGCAGAGCGTGAGGGTGGTGGAGTCGGTACAGGCCCGGCGCGGACACCCGGGAAAAGGAATTAAACGTGTATTTTGTCAGAAATGCGCCACACAAAAATAGAAACTCCCAAGAGCCAAAAATACCGACGTCTCCCCAGGCACGGTCCCACAGGATGACATCGCCCCAGCCAATGTGATTATCAAGGCTCCACTTTAGGATTAGAAGCACGTGACTATATTAAATGCCTACATGGGTAATTAACCGACCCTGTCGACACCGGAGAAGCTGCACTGTCAGGACGCGCTTTCTCTCTTCACCACCCTCATCTCTCCATCCTCACGCCCCTCCTAACGTGACGCAGTTTTATTTAGACGGCCCCTCGTCTCCATCTTCAATCCGATCTTTCATGCTGCCCTACTATCCCCGTGCCCTCTGTGCCCCCAATGTCATAGAAATCGCCGGCCCCTTTTCCTCACTCCCACCCAACGCCTCCATCCTCCCAATGCATCACCCAGAGCCCTTCGCTCCAGACTCTGTCTGTAAGAAGCGCAAGATCGAGCGCGCCTGCGATTCCTGTCGTCGCAGGAAGACAAAGTGCGATGGCCCCCGCATGCTTGACAACATTTGCACAAATTGCATTCAGAATCGCAAATCGTGCACTTATGTGTGCGTATATGCACTACCGTCCCCTCCCGTAATTTGACCTGTTCTGCCTCAGCGAAGCTTCCAAGCCTAGAGGTCCTCCGAAAGCGTATGTTGACTCGCATATATTCGTTTTGCCGACTTGACCTTTTCGAAGCTACATCACGAGTTTGGAGGATAGGTTGGAAAAGATGGAATCACTCCTAAAGCGTGTGAGTATCTCTACACGCTTCATGCCTCCTGTCCGCTTTGTTTTTGCTGCGGGCTTCCGATGCTCTGTCTAACGCTGCTTGTGCATCTCCCCCGCCCCCGCTTTTGGTAACTACATGTAATCTCATTAACTCTCGTATATATAGCTCCGTCCCGAAGCCGATTTCTCCGAGGAATTGGGGCCTCCAGTCATTCGAGACTCTTGGAAGGCCGACCCGGATGTCCCCCATAGCTCACCCCACGAAAAGTCTGCTTCGCCATCCGCATCTTCTTCCAAGACAAATGACTCTCCTTCACACTTCAATGCGACAAATATTCACTCTCGTAGCCGGCCTTTCCCAGGTACACCGCGTAGCGATACAGAATTATCATCAGGTGAACACCCGTCCTCCGAAAGCGAGGATATCGGAGAACTTAGTGTTTCGCGTGGAGTGAAACGTTTGACGATTCGAGGGCTAGAGCCTACGCAAGATTATTATCCCTTAGCGGATAATCAAGTTCGCTTCCATGGGAAGAGTAGTTTTTTCAAGCTTATCGAGCCGACCCGGAAACTGAGGGATGAACACGTTAACCGCTTGACCGGCGGAGAGGAATGCAGTCGCTCACAGCGCGATAGTACAAGTCCCATCAACGCGGCAGCATTGCGGCGTCCCGAATTCTGGACCACTCCTTCCGTGAGTTTGCGAAACTTTGGTTCCTTAACGATTGTATTTGATCTCTCGTTTTTAAGTGGGAAATTGCATTTGAAGGATTCCAGAGTCGATCCGAAGATATCACTCGCTCACTGGTCGAAGATTTACCCCCCGACGACCTCGCTGATAGCTTGATCAAGCTATACTTTGCGAATATCAACCCATTTTCCCCATTATTTCATCGCCCAACCTTTGAACGGCAGTGGAAAGGAGGTTTGCAACACAGGGACGTATGGTTCGGACGCCTGTGTTTGTCTGTGTTCGCTGTTTCGAGTCGCTGGAGTGATGATCCCCGAGTACTTGATGATAGTGAGCATGATATTCATCGGGCCGCAAGACCCAATGAGGAACACAAGTGGCAGCGTGCTGGTTGGAGGTTTTTCAAGGCTGCAGTTGGTAGGTGGCTTCTCTCTCTAGGCATATGCACACTCATGATTATAGATCTCCATGGTGGTTCTACTAGTCTTTTTCATCCGGCCGGACTATTTGAAGTCCAAACTATGGCGGTCAGTGGAATGAAACGTTTCCCGAGATCATGTTATCAACATACCATCAAACAGCTGCTTGGCATGTTCTTAAGGGGCACATCATTTCATCCAGTCGCCTGGCTTTTTCTGAGCACAGGTCTCCGTAAAGCACAGGATGTTGGAGCACATCGGAAAAAAATTTATGGAGATAAGCCGACCATCGAAGGAGAACTTTGGAAGAGGGTGTTTTGGGTTCTTGTTTTTAACGATAGACTGGCAAGTGCTGCACTAGGGCGGCCTTGCTGTTCGGGCGAGGAGGAGTAAGGTGTCACCCTCGATCATGTGTTTTGGCTCACCCCCGTGTAAAAGGTTCGACGCAGAACTTCCATTGGAAGTGGATGATGAGTTTTGGGAAACAGAAGATCCAGAGAAGGCATTTCAGCAACCACCTGGAAAACCATCACAGATAGCCGTCTTTAACTCGCTCCTCAAGTTGACAAAGATTGTGGCATATGCATTGAGAACGATTGTGCGTTTTCTTATTCCGTAAAAACTACAACTGAGACGACCCCTAAGTATGCACTCGACCGATCCAAGTTACTGCTGAGCGCTGCGCGTCCGCGGTGGCCGGAAGTTTTAGCGCAGCTAAATCATGCAATGACTGAATGGGTAGATTCAGTACCAAAGCACTGTAAGTATGATCGTATTATGGCCGCGTACCCAAGAGTGATTTTGTGTCAGTACACTGGTCCCCTCACATTGAAGACCCGTTGTTTTCGAATCAATCGGCGACGTTATACATCACCTATTATCTGACCCAAATAATCATATACCGACCCTTTTTGCCACCATCTTTTCATTCTGTTATAAACGTTATGCCGCGTTGCAACATGCCCATTCCCTGTATTGCGGTTTGTGTCAACGCTAGCAAATGCGTTTCTCGAATCTTAAAAGCTCAAATTAGCCGCGGTTTTTCAAACACTCCTTGCCTCATCTTAGGTGCACATGTCTGTGCCGCAATCCTTCTTATGAACTTTTGGGATTTGAAATGGCAAGAACGCAATCAGGCGAGGTTTAATACGTTGGAAGATGTCAAGTCCCCTCTGGCTCTAGCCATGGCAGAGTTGCTGGAAGATATTTCGGTTTTCATCAGTGCGCTAGAAGTGGTTAAACTTCGCTGGAGGAATGCGGAGATGTACCTGTTAGCCCTGATCGCCTTTTTATTTGCATTGAAAAGCACTAAATGCTACGAAACAGAAATGATCTTGGTTGTTCGTTGCCCCAATGTCTTGGCGGCATTGAGCCGAGTATCTCCAAGAATGATCACCTTCCGCGCTGTTACCCCCCGGGGCTTGATGATCGAGCTTATGGCAAGGCTACTTCGCCAGACCACACAACACTTGGGGACTACCGAAACTCACCTCCCGAATACCGTAATATCCCCTCCCCGATCGCCGACACGCATAACTATGATGCCCAAGTTGAACCATCCGAGTACAATCCACACTTCTTTGAGCTCCCTCATACTACCCAATACCCCACCATCCCGCTTTCATCTTTGACCTCTTCGTGCCGAAGTAACCCATCTATCCCAACGCAAAATCCCACACTGCAACACTATGATGAATCCATGCTCGCCGAACCTAGTGATCGAAGATCACCTATATTCAGAGTCCCTACTTCCCTACTGGAAGAAAGGATTATGGATAAAGTGCCCAAGACCCGGGGCGACTTCGTATCGCGGCACTACGTCGCGACTGACAGCGCGTCTTATGGCGGGCCTGTTTCTGCAGTGACGCAACAAGGTGCCATAAGTAATATTGGCCCTAAACGAACGAAGTGTGTGTCTGCGTTCATTTCCTTGCACTACTAATATTGTTCCTAGACCTAGAGTCGACCGGGGAAATAACTGGAATCACAATGCAATTGTTGCAAACAGGCCGAGCACCGACGACCAGCTTGGTCTCTCGTTGCGAGAGAAAAAGAAAAAGAGCAAAAATTTAGATGACCATGTTTTTCCTCCTGAACGTTAGTGACATGTGAGATACCACCAGCATTATCTCTGTTTTTTAGATTGTTACGAATTCTTTACGACGGATGTTACTGAGTACCGAACGATAGCTATACAACCTACCAATACAGCCCTACCTTACCTATTAGATAGATGTAGTTGATCGTCTTCGAACTTCTTTTGTTCTGGATCGAATGACCAGTATCGTTTTAATAAAGTTACCCTTTGTGATTCTGGGCGCAATTTTCTCCAGGGCGGAGATGAAAAAGGACCGGAAGATATCAGACGAATGCCGCCCTTGCACTCACAGGCTCGATCAATTTGTTTGCTTTAAGACACCTGTCAGAGAAAATAATGTCCCCCAGTCCTTACAAAATCGGGATGCCAACGGCTGACGTTAGACACGAGACGCAAGTTCATGTCATTGTTTGCCTGCAGCCTTTCACTGCCGTTTCAGAGTAAATAATATCAGGGTGGAGCTCTGCGGTCTATATCAACGGTCTCGATCACCGAGAGCCTGTGGATTCCGTTGATTCGGCTAGCGCTTCGTCAGACAAGACATGCTTTGACACAGATGAATTCGCCCGAGAACCACCGGTAGTTTGAGAGATGATTTTATAACGAGCGACAGTGGTTTGTGCAAACCACACCACGATAGCCTGAAGAAAGAAAGGTCAGCTGGCCCTGAACGCGTCGTGATAGAAAACAGGACCGACAAACAACGTCGCTCCGAACAAGACCCTCTCCTTCCACCGTTCGTCCCCAGCCATGTCGTCGAAATGCGGACGTCGCGCGCGGGGTCTAAACCGGGCAGGATCCAAAGGGCGCTCGCGGTTCGTCAATGCTTCCCCCACCATAGCACTCTTGCTTCGAAGTAGATCATATGCCTTGGATATAGACTGGAACCGAGCCTGAACAACGTCTGCAGGGCTGTTCCGAGCGACCGGTGAATCAGGATGGTAAATGCGAACGAGGTCATAGTCTGAAGGGTCTCTTTTGAGTAAAGAACCGTGCATGTTTTTTTTTTTTTTACACATATATAAAAAAAAGAAAAGTTTGACCAACATCGTTGTTTGATTTGTTGCTGGGTGGCCGATCTGGGCAAGTGGAAAATTTGGTGCGGGTGCGGATTCGGATGTGTCGGATACGGGTACGGGTTGGAACTCGTGGACGAGTATCTGCAAGACCGACGGGCGATGCAACGGAGAACGTCAATGTCTCGTGTTCGCCGAGTCGGTTGTTTGAGGATGCCAGGGCACGACATCAGATCCAGTACTTGGTGGTCTGACACTTTTGCGCGTGATGTAGGCGTGAGAACCTAACGGAGCGAGCAACAGAGGAGACACAGAGCGAAAGGACGACAATTGGTGAGACAAGGCAGTGACGGTACCGGTACAAGATATTCCTATTATTATACTGCGACATCCCTATAATAAATGACGTCGACTCAGCACAGTACTATATTACCGGCGAGGGAGCGTGAGATTAGTCATCCGATTACTATACTCGGATGGGGTTGTCCACCGTACATGGTCGCGGGTAACCGGAATCTCCATTACCAACATCGATTTTTTTTTTCCTGTAGGAATTCCGAACATTGTCCACATAATCTCTTGACATAAGACTACCATAAAACAGCTAATGTCCAGCACTCTGTTTGCTTTCCATCGCAGTGTTCGGCAACCAAATACCGAGCCATGCATGTTGTGAACCGGAAGCTTACTGGTCTATTTTACTACTGCCATTTTCCAACTAATCGACGATACAACAATATGTACCCTCGCAAGCGTCGCTCAGCAGGGCATCATTTACTTGGTCGCGTAGGTCTCCATCACGTCTTTTGCTACTCTGTCCCCCCTTGCAATCTAATTGTTGAGTACAGTAGGGTGTCGATTGGAACGCCTGCCGTGGCCTGTGGCCAGCGACACCGAGGAGAGTGGACAAGCGAACTGAACCATGCTCTACAAGGGGACCTACGAGGTACGTGTACCAGTGTAAGGGGGGACTGATCGGGCTGTGGGATCCGGGCCAAATATGTGGCCCTGGATGCCAATGGTACTGCCGAGTGTTACGTGGACACTCCAGCCCCTCCATTTATTGAACGCTTTTGAGTATAGATCCAGGCCGCAGTGAGTTCGCAATTTGACCCATTATAGTTCATCGTCGAATTCGCGCCGGCCTTCCATCTTGACCTCTCGGTTCGTCATCGGCATGCGGGAACTGTACGCACGAGATGTGCGACGCGGAGGTGCGGCTTGGTTTGTCGGTTTCTTGCATTGGTGTGTGCGGACGTCAGCCCGAGGTCGCCGAGGGATATGCAAACGGAGGTAGGTTCGAGTTCGTCCCTGTATCCCGGCGGAGTCCCCATACACGGTCCGTCAAACGCGTTATCTCCATTGTGTAGCATTGCCGATGTACCGTTGTCATCCTGATCATGACTTTTCGATCACTCCCACATTATCATGAACCTGGTTCACGCACGCGAAGGACCTACTCGACAAAGTTTTGGCTAGGTTCACCCTACTTTTCTTATAAGGAAATATCGATCTTGGTCATTTAGTTTCACAGTTTTTTCACGAGGCTACACTCATTAGCGTATCAATGGCCAAAATGGACCGTCGATGAGGTTGAAGGATAGGAGCCACGCCACTCATTCTTATTCCGAGGGGGAAAAAAAAGCCCACAAACCATGTACGTATCAGTTGAACCAACCCTTGGCAGATATCTTGATTCTCACGATGGTCGCTAGAAATACAATACCCGGTCTGACGGCGGGAAATAGCGAATTTCATAGGTGTCCCAGTACATGGGATCCAGCAGGATCCAGCCTGAGATCGAGATTTTTAAAAAAAGAAATCATGTCAAATTTACCCAGCTCCTAGTATGAAACGGGTGTAGCATCCTCATACCGCCCATCGCGTCGGGTGCTGTCTTCTTTAGAGCAACCGCGCAACAAGTACACCGCCATTGTGCGGGTCGACTTCTACGGGTATGTTATATCTATGAAAACCGATCAGTGACACAGAAAGAAAATCGTCACATTGAATGACGCTTTGCCCACTTTTTCATCAGATCCTCGACAGCGGGCTTGATCTTTGCGATGCGACCATCGGAGTGTAACCCTTTGCCTATATATGACCGTTGAACGATGTCTGCAAATCACCGCTGCAAAAGCACAACTTGCCGACGATGACCCGAATCTCGGCAACCCCCGCTTTCCGAGCCTCCTGGATACTCTTGTCGACGTACGAGACCGCCTCTTTGACATACAGACCGTGAAGATCGATTTCCCCGGGCTTACTGTCCTGTCGAGCGTCGTATTGCGTGAGTCAGACCATGATAATTCGATGCCTCGCGATGCCATACCATGTTGTTTTCTATCCCACATCACAGGGGTCAAGCAGTATCCACGAACACTACAAGATTCCAGGCTCACGTCTGAATATCCACGCACTGGCTTCCGCATTAAGACTCTCCATCGTACGCTCGTGTTGCTTTCCTTGCTCGGAAAGTTGCTTGGCGCGAGCGCCGTCACCGCGTCCGTAAGCTTCGTGGCTCTCTTGGAAACATCGCGCCATCAAATCACCCTGTTCGTTTGCTTTGGTGCGGAGAGCCACATAATGTGTGTCATTCTGGTTGATTTGATTCTGGTTCTTTGGGAGGCAATCGGCCTGCTGGTATGGAGGACAGGATGCAAAGGGTACCTGATGGGGCCTATAGCGGTCTGGGCGAGGCGGGGAGACTGGCTTTGACGGCTCCTTCGTGCAAATTTGTCAAGGGGACCACCAACCATTCGAGGTACGGTTTGGCCATCCGAATATTTCGTGTATAGGAGACTACTCACTGGGGGGTATTGTTCGGATGTCTCTGGGGGCACCTGTGGGCGAGTTATCACCTGTTGGGGAGGTGGCCGTTCTGCCACATAGGGTTCCTGGTAACCAGATGGCGGCTGTTCGACGGCTCAAGTCAACGTTTCGTGCACAGGAGACTACTTACTGGGAAGTAATGCTTGGTCACTTGTGGGCGAGTTATCACCTGTTGGGGACGTGGCCGTTCTGCCACATAGGGTTCCTGATAATCAGACGGCGGCTGTTCTTGAGCCGTCGAGCGACCACACAGTGCATTGACCAAGGAAAGGATGATATCCATCAAGCCCGCCATCTTGGAGTTGGAGAACGCCCGTCGTCACAAAGGCGAGCAAGCGCTCAACGGCATGGAGCTTCTAATCACACGCGAATATGGTGCGGTCAAGGCACAGCAGGCCCATGACATCGAGCACGAACTAGTCACATAAATACGGAACAAATTTCAACCCAACAACACGAGAGTTCAGCACATTCCCTGGACCAACATAATAACTCCCCAGCTTAAATCTCCAGCCCCACAAGGATATACGCCGGATTAACCTGGAAGGGCGGTTTAGTGACAACGCTTCCACCGACGTACATGAGTGAATGTAAAAGATCGTCGAGCCAATTGAATGACTTGTCGAGAACGATCACGAGTGCGGAACATTCCAGGTATTCATCGGCGAGCTCCAAGAGGGCGACGATACTACATGATTTGAAGGTCAATGCGATGAGGATGAACTGAATGAAACGAAAGCTTGCCTTTCACGGAGGCTGACGGCTGGGGCATTTTTACTATCGATGTAGAGCGTCTTGGGTTTTCCAGGAAGTTCAAGGACGACTCCATCGAAAGTAGTTCCCATGTTTGGCACAGAGACGACGACGCTTTTAGCAAAAGATAAGATGCTCAATCCATTAAGAGGAAAGATGTTCAAGAGAAGATCCAGAGCATCATTTGGATGCTTGGTAAATATACCATGAGCACCATTTGTGCAGCCATCGTCTGGGGTCAATGGTGGGGTAGATAGGCTGTCAGGAGACTCGGATACTCCGGGAATGCATCTTGGGAAATTAGCGGATGGGACTCGAGTATCGGGGATATGATTATCGATCGAACTTGGTTTCTCGGGAGGCGAAAGCAAAAAAGATGAATCAGGAGATTGAGAAATGATGCGCGCCAGACCGCCTGTCACACAGTCTGACGACCCTCTGTCGGGAGGGCATTTCACTTTGGGGGTGTCAAAAACGCCACTGAGAGTCCAAAGTCAACATGTGCCAACGGCGTCGATGAGAAGGCGTACTTTGGGTCCGCCAGAGAACGCGGTAGAGTAATAGTACATGTCGTTGCTGCCCTGCATGTGGCAGACGGCAAGCACGCTCGGAGTGTTGTCAGAAGTGAAAGCCCCATCTCCAACGGCGTGACGGCCGTTGCTATATCTGAAGTGAGGGGAACAGGTCAAGGGGTATAGGAGGGTACGAACGTGGGGCAAAGACTAAATTGCTGTTGCGAACGATTCGAAAGAGTAGACTGCGACATGTTTTTCCAACGTGACTGTGGGGACGGGTGGATACGCAAAGTATGCTGGAGGATAAGCGGATGAATATTGTGGTTGGCGACGCCCACGGAGGAGAGCGCACCTCGCTGTACAAGTACTTGTGGTAGTGCTGCGGTGGTGGTACTGGCGCAGGCGAGGCACCTCAGATGCTATCCGCCATCGGATCTCCACGCGCTCCCCCGGATACCACTCTTTGTGAAATACACCACCAAGACGGTCCTCTCTTGCCGACACCTCAGCACCCACGCGTTGTTTTTTTATTTTCACAACCTGCGCGGAGGGTCCTCCTTCGATGTTCCGCCCGTCGTTGCTCGTTCTGCAGAGAGCCAGCTATCGGGGGTGTCCGGGGTCGCGAGAGCAGCTTTAGGGCAGGTCAGAGAACGGGACTGCGCGATTGTGGCCACGATGTCGACGGGCACATTGACCATTAGCGAACGCGACGCTGCCAACTCGATCGTGAGTATCTCATCCCCCTCTGCAGGCCTATCTGCCCCTGGGCCGCGATCCCAGAGCGCTTCCTACCTGCCGTGTCGCTGGATGTCGCTCTGCCGCGTTGGATACCGTACTCACTCATCTTGAAACAGTTTCTTTTGAAAACAAAACATGGCTGACGCAGGAAGAGGGCGAGGCGGGTTCGGACGAGGGCGTGGTGACCGTGGTCGCGGCCGACGTGGTCCGCGCCGTGGAGGTCGCAAGGACGAAGAAAAGGAATGGTATGTAGCGACACCGTTGCGTGGGGATATGATCCAACCAACAACCGCAGGGTCCCCGTGACCAAGCTCGGACGCTTGGTCAAGGACGGAAAAATCAAATCTATGGAAGAGATTTACCTCTTCTCCCTCCCTGTAAAAGAATACCAGATCGTCGACTTCTTCCTGCCCAAACTCAAGGACGAGGTCATGAAAATTATGCCTGTACAAAAGCAGACCCGCGCCGGTCAGCGCACAAGGTTCAAAGCCTTTGTTGCCATCGGTGACTTCGACGGACATGTTGGACTGGGTGTCAAGTGCGCCAAGGAAGTTGCCACCGCGATCCGCGGTGCTATCATCCTGGCCAAATTGTCTGTCATTCCTGTGCGGAGAGGTTACTGGGGTGCCGCTCTTGGTGAACCCCACACGGTGCCATCCAAGGTCAGCGGCAAGGTTGGGTCCGTCATGTGCAGATTGATTCCTGCTCCACGTGGGACTGGTATCGTCGCTGCACCAGCCTCGAAGCGACTGTTGCAGTTGGCCGGTGTGGAGGATTGCTACACGCAGTCCAAGGGGTCGACGGCGACGATGGGCAATTTCCTCAAGGCCACGTTCGTTGCTGTATGTCGCGCCTTGATTCGTGTACTGCGCTCCTAACGCCGCTCGTCAGATTACGAAAACATATTCGTTCCTCACGCCCGACTTGTGGCGCGAGATACCGGTGACGAAGGTGCCGTACGACGAGCACAGCGCCCACTTACAGCTCACGGCGGGCAAGAAGGGATACTAGTGGCGTTTTCATGCTGTAGGAGACATTCGAAATTGGGTAGCGAGATGTCTTGACGACATTGTGAATGGAACTCTTGTTGCACCCGAGGAGACAAGACGGAGCTGAACGAGTTTCGTGTGACAAATTGCGTGCCAAAGCCGTAGTAGATTTGCAAACAAGAAAATGTGTCCAGAATTATTCGGCATGGCCCGCCTTGAAGGCCCATGTCCGATATTTATTGGCCCTCCCTCGCCCCGTCCGCCCCCGCCGCCCTCTCCCCGATGCGTCCATCCACCGAGGACTTTCCCTCCTCCCCCTCGTCCGCCTGGAGGTCCGTCCCCGTCCCCGCCCCCGCCCCTTGCTTCCTCTGACCCCCCCACAGTTGCACCCACTCCCCGTCCTCGCCCACCCGCGACCTCT
>JBBPKM010000719.1:0-12359 GCA_038089255.1 Austroboletus rostrupii | reverse complement strand
CCAAGGGCTAGCCCTTGGTGCCGAAGCCCAAGGCGACACTCTAAAGCATCCCACGAAGACGTGTTTTGGTTCCGACGTTCGGGCCTTAACACTTGGAGTGTTTCACATACTCTTGGCTATAAAATCGCCCTCTAGATCATGTGATTTGGTTCACACACTATGGAGATATGATTGATTCAAATAGTAATATCATAGAAAGGATTTTTGAGCTTTTGGATTAATAACTAGAATCTCACTCAAATTATAGAATAACTGTTATTGTTTGTTAATATATACAAAAAAACATATATAATTAGCATATCTGAGTTTAAAAAAGTTCCCACACTTGTTGATTCTCTATTGCTATCATGGTCAGATTCCTCTCTTTTACTCAATAAAACATCATCCTCTCCCTGCTTGATGCTGGCCATTCTGGTGAATCCATTGCTAAGCAAACTGGTGTTAGCTCTTCTGCTATATTGAAACTGTGCTCCAAAGAGTGTTCTGCTCTTTCTAAGGCTATAGGAGGTCGTCCTTTTAAGCTTTCCTCTATCAATATTTGGCATGCTTAGCATTTTATCACCTCTGGAAAGGCTGAAAATGCTGTTCAAGTGACCAAAACACTTACCAATATCATCAAACAACCTCTTTCTGCCAGTACAATTTGTCTTCATTTGAAGAAAGCTGGTATGAAAGCTGTGGTCAAGTCCAAATAATCTTTTTTCTCTACTAGGCATCACAAGGCTTGCTTGGATTTTGTTTATGCCCATAAAGATTGGACTATAGAGGATTGGAAGAAGGTAATATGGTCTGATAAGACCAAAATAAATTGCCTAGGATCAGATGGATGCAGATGGGCTTGAAAAAAGACAGATGAGAGACTTAGTGACAGGCTGGTAGATGGAACCCTTAAGTTTGGAGGAGGTTTTTTGATGATGTGGGGCTGTATGACTTAGGAGGGGGTTGGCTTTGCTACTAAGATTGATGAAAGGATGGATGGGGACCTTTACCTTCAGATTTTGAAGGATGAACTTTAGCAAACCCTAGAGTATTATGGTCTCTTTCCTTCTAACACCATCTTTCAATAAGACAATGATTCCAAGCATACCTGCAAAAAGGTCAAGAAGTGGCTAGAAGAGCAGGAATTCAAGACTATGGTTTGGCCTGCACAGTCTCCTGACCTGAATTCTATTGAACATCTCTGGGGTTGGCTGAAA
This sequence comes from Austroboletus rostrupii, assembly GCA_038089255.1. NCBI lineage: Eukaryota > Fungi > Basidiomycota > Agaricomycetes > Boletales > Boletaceae > Austroboletus > Austroboletus rostrupii. The sequence continues at coordinate 11,163 of JBBPKM010000719.1, read as the reverse complement.
AATAGACTTGCAGAGCATGAAAACTCTCCTAATGGAATTTATGAATTATGGGAAAGAGTTCCAGTAGAATAGGATAGGATCCAGTTGAGAAATACAGGAAATTGATTAAGAGCATGCCTAGGAGGGTTTAGGCAGTGCTCAAAGCAAAAGAGGCCTATACCAAGTACTGAAAATATCCAAATATCTTGTTTGATGAGTAATAATATTTATATAGATCATTGACTATCTTATATATTTTAGTCAATAGTGGTGCTCACAGGTTGTCTGAACCTGTTTTGACTCTCTCTGACTGGAGGTCAGAGGAGGTCGGGACACTGTCAGAAAAACAACCATTTAGTAGAAAATTTGTACTTTAAATTTAAATCCCGACGACTCCATTTGAAATTTCAATGCCTGCATGTGTGTGCAGCCACATCACCACAGCCACTTCCACATTTGGGTACTGCCATGTGGTGCGGCTCATGCAATCCCGTACCATAGCCACTTCCACATTTGGATACTGCCTTCTTGCGGCTCACACGACACCACTGCCACTTCCACATTTGGATACCACCTTGTCACGGCTTGCACGACACCACTGCCACTTCCACATTTGGGCACCACTGTGTGATACCAGCACCCGCATCAAAAAAAAGGCTATATGTTGCATGTGGAGCCAAAGGAAAGCCTTCACACGTAGATTTAGTGCCATTAAATAGCAAAATTAGATATATTGTATATAAGAAGTGCATATTAGGTTTGTATGGCATTAGTACCCCCTCATTTCCCATGCCTACTGAAAGACAAGCCTTGCTCCAAGATATACGATTTGCTGCTCAGCTAGTCTAGTGGCTTCAAGCTCGTGATCTTGCACAACAGCAAGCAACTGACTCTGAGTCTGATGGCTCAATCTCCTCCATGCATACACTTTCTAGCTTTCTTTTTTTGACACCTTCTACACCCTTGATTTCAAGCCCAGTCTCAGGCAGCCTAGATGAAGCCCAATCAGATCAATTGATGTTGTCATCATCAGATTCAGGTGCAAGCTCAGCTTATCTAGATGGTCATACTCATTATGATCACTTTATTGGAGCTATTGCTGCATTAGAGGAGGAGGTTTTGTGAGCTTGTGTGCTTAGCAGGCCTTCTATGCCACCTTTGCATGCACCACAGATCCAGGTGCTTGCAAACTGCTCTGATCATCCTGAAGGATTTCACAAGAAGTTACATGTCTTTTCTGAAATCTTTGATGATATTTTGGATCAGATTTAGGACCATCCAGTTTTTGGTGGCCAAGAGCAACTCCCTATAGCTGTTCAGCTTGTGATTTTTCTTAATCGTGCAGGGCACTATGTTACAATTTCGCTGTCTATCTCTTGGACTTATATCCATTCCTCTCACGATGCCCTTATATGGACTACTTCGGCATCGTCTCTGCCATCGCAGAGTTCCTCCATCTTGTCAGTAGCATTATGTCGCAGTCGAGTATCAGTCATCCGATTTCCCGGTCGTACATTATGTTTTCTTTTTCTTTCATGGCCCGTGCTATGTACAGATATCTATATCAGTTGGTACGGTAGCACCTTGTACACCAGTTTAGTTCTCCTTGGTCAATACCAAGTCTGCTTTGCTCCCAGTCATTCTCTTCTGACTGGATAATCAAGCATCGAGTCTTCGTCCTACTCTTGAGTGGATGCTTCCTCGTGCTATTTACATCGAGGTCTTCATTGACTACTGACAGTTATGCTCAGAACTTGGTTCATCTGAGGCTACACTTGGACCTACCCGGCACAAGTGTAACAAAAGAACTAAGCTCCTTCATCGCAACTAGCATCATCTAGCTCACCCACCATATCGTTTAATCGCTTCTCTGGTTGGCAGAATTGGCAGGACTCCCCTGTACCCTCTACTGCATCCAGATCTTTAGAGGAATTACCAACAGACCCCGATGAACCTATTGACACCAAAGCCCCTGAACTTCGGCAGCTCGAGCAGCAACTTAGCAGCTCACTCGTTATACCGCGTGTACCGACCCCACCAAGTCCTATGCCCCAACCACAAGCCGGAAGGATCTTCGCCTTTCTGCCTTCTAACGTCACACCTGCAAATATCAACGTCACAGTACCTGCTATGTCTACCAACACAGCCACTGTAAAACCCACTGAACTATGCCTTGGAACCCCCGAGGACTTTGATGGGTCATATACTAGGGCACTGCCCTGGCTACAATCAGTACAATTATATTTGGCCATCAATGACAAGTTATATGAGACTCTGAATAAGCAAATTGCCTACATATTATCGTTTATGAAAAAGGGGACTGCTCTTACTTGGGCAGACACCTTCAGAGAATCTAAGCTTATGGCTGGGATCTTCACTTTAGAAACCTGGACTGACTTTGAAACAGAATTCCGCACGGCTTTTGAAAACGCAGATATCAAAGGTGATTTGTTAGCATGGCTAGCCCGCAAATGCATTATGGAAAACAGGCATGGAGGATACAACCCCACATTTCAAAAATACATCGCCATGTTTCAGAGCAAGGTCGCCCTAACTGGCATCACTGACAATCAGGTACTTATCAACTACTTCGCTAGTGGTATCCCCATCTCCTTGATGCGCTGCATCCAATCTATGGAGAAAGTACCAGATAAGGTGAAAGACTGGTATACAAAAGCAACCCATTTTGCAGGAGTCGAAGAATGGGCACTAGAAATTGCACATAATAGAAATCAAGGAAACATGATGTTCACTCCAACCTTCCAAACCCGCCAAACCCCGACTCGAGATCCCAATGCAATGGATGTTAACACCGTTTCCATCAAAAAGCTTACGCCCAAGGAAAAGGAGAGGTGTCGGAAGGAAGGGTTATGCTTTCTATGCCGGAAGAAAGGACATTCGGTGAGGATGTGCCCTAACAATACGCAAACACGTCCAACACCTGCCCCACATGTAATATGAAAAGTTGAAGAAGAAACGAAAGCAAGCATCACCGAGATGCAAGACGATGAAACCATAGGACAAATCAACCTGGGTTTTTGAAAGGGAGAGCGCCTTCCACGCACGTATCTCCCCTCATAGATGTTTCATGTAATGCTGTACCAGTATCGTTGAAGGCAATGTGTATCCCTGTCCAAATTATGATGCCCATTAACATGAACATCAAAGCTGTTGCCACCACTGCTCTTGTTGACTCCGGTGCTCAAGTGTCGTGTATAGACTGGGAATTTGCCCAGTCAAGGAACCTCCCCCGAACTCGCCTTCCCATACCCATAACCATTCGGAACATGGATACCTCTACAAACAGTAACAGAACTATCAAATTCAAAATGACACTTTTCATTAATGTTGATGGTTATGTATGTCAAACCGAGTTCTATCTAATGAACTGCAGCAAAGAAACCATGATTCTGGAATTTCCATGGCTCACGAGTGTTAACCTGGAAATCAACTGGAAAAACAAGATGCTTCGAGTCCTGGAAGTTTTACAATTTTCTTTACCATTGTTACTATGGACTTATTTCTTTCACGATGCCCTTATACGGACTACTTCGGAATTGTATCTGCCACTGCAGATTTTCCTCCTCTCGTCATTCTGTTTACTACGTGATCGGATATCTGTCATCAGATAGCCCGGTTATGCACTATGTTTTCCTTTTTCTATCTGGCCTGTGCTACTACCAGATACCTATATATATTCACGCATAGTAGTGCTTGTATCTTTAGTTTAGTTCTCCTTGGTTAATACCAAGTTCTGCTTTGCTCCTCTTTGTTCTCTTCTGGCGAGTCATTGAGCACCGAGTCCTCGTCCTACTCTTGAGTGGATGCTTTTCTCGTGCTACTTATCGAAGTCCACCCAGACTTATCAGTAATCACTCGGACTTGGTTAATCCGAGGCTACACTTGGTCCTACCCAGCACAAGTGTAACAGGAAGAGTCAGATCAGTCGGCAGATCTAGTAGCCATGCACGAACAGGAAAAACAATGGAAAGCAGTTTTATACAATCTATGACGACCAGATTATGGGGAACCTCCACCGTGCCACATCAATGTCGATGCCTCGATCGATGAACACCTGTTTGGTTATCTAAACGAAATGGAAGACGATGTGCTATGCAGTACAATTTGTATTGCTAGAGACATGGTGCATTTAAAACCACTCCGGACCCTATCTTGAACTATTCTAGCCAACGGCAAATTCATCCCTAACCCCGCATTGACATGTGCCACCATAACAACAACAACCGATTTAGCCATCCAAGCTAAGAAAGAGGAGGTCACCTTACCTCCTCAGTACACAGCCTTTGCCAATATCTTTTCAGACGAAGATTCACTGCTCCCACCTTCCTGGGACTGTGATCATGAAATCAACCTGGTGGATACATTTAAACCAAAGATTGGCAAGTTATACCCACTAACAATGGAGGAACAAAGAGCCCAGGATGAGTTCCTGGATGACAATTTGAAGTTGGGAAAGATACGTCCATCCACATCACCTCAGGCAGCTCCCTTCTTCTTTGTTAAAAAGAAAGATGGAAAACTACAACCGGTACAGGATTATTGGTATCTGAATGACCATACAATCTGGAATGCATACCCTCTTCCCCTTATTTCTGACCTCCTCAATAAACTAAAGGCTGCAAATATTTTTACCAAATTCGATGTTTGCTGGGGATACAATAATATTCGCATAAAGGAAGGTGATCAATGGAAGGCCGCCTTCATCACTCACCGTGGGTTATTCGAACCGGTTGTCATGCCCTTTGGGCCAAAGAATGCCCTGGTGACATTCCAACATTTCATGAACAAGGAGTTCAGAGATCTCATCGCCGAAGGAAGAATAGTCATTTATATGGACGACATCTTGATCTTTTCCCCTGACCAAGCAACTCACGACAAAACTACGCAACACATTCTACAAAGAATGAGGGAACTACATCTTCGCCTTCATTTGGCAAAATGCTTGTTCAACTCAGAATCAGTAGAGTACTTGGAAATGATCACCTGCCCGGGGTCTCTGGCTATGGATCCAGTCAAACTGGAAGGTATTGCCTCATGGCCAATGCCTACCAAACCAAAAGAAGTCCACTCATTTCTAGGGTTCATGAACTTTTACCGTCAGTTTGTTCCTGGATATTCCAACGTCGCATGACCACTCCTCAATCTTATGAAGAAAGGTCATGTCTGGTCATGGACCCCAGATTGCGAAAGTGCCTTTCAACGCATGAAACAGATCTTTACATCGCAACTGGTACGCCATATGCTGGATCCCTCACACCCATTCGCAATTGCAACCGATGCCTTGAAATTTGCTACCAGGGGCATCCTCCTCCAAAAAAACGAAAATGGGGAATGGCAGCCTTGTTTATATCTCTCACAAACCTTCTCCACCACAGAACGAAATTATGACATTTATGATCAGGAATTACTGGCAGTAATCCACGCTCTAGCAGCCTGGCGGCACTATCTACTAGGATCCAATGATCCTGTCCTAGTTTTGACGGACCATAAGAATCCTACATATTTCAAGCAACCTCAGAAACTAAACCATCGCCAAGCGCATTGGCTCTTAGATATCGCGGATTATCACTTGTGTATCCAACATGTCCCAAGAGCCCAGTTGGCCGCCCTGGATGCCCTGTCCCACTGCCCAGATCGATGTCCTGATGACTCCACCAACAATACAGATGTTACTCTCCTCCCACCCTCTCTTTTCATTAATCTCATTGATATTGCCCTCCACAACCGAATTTCGTCCTCCTCAGCTACCGACCCATTCACACTCTCCACCTTGCAATCCATCCAGGAAGATCTCCCCGCTGCACTCCATTCTTGACTCGCCAATTGGCAACACCACGATGGAGTTCTCCTCTACCGCGGCCGTGTCTACATCCCACCTGTTGTAACTCTCCACTGCTCTATCATTGCCCGATGTCATGATCACCCTACAGCTGGCCATCCCGGCTACCTCAAAACATGCCAACTTGTCACTGCGGATTTCTGGTGGCCTGGCCTTGCCACCTTTGTACATTCGTATGTTGCTGGGTGCAGCTCTTGCCAACAAAATAAGGTCAATACATACCCCACGGTTTCCCCTCTTACACCTATTTCTTCTTCGTGCTCCTGTCCTTTCCAACAAATCTCTTGTGATCTCATTACTGGCCTTTCTCATTCCCTTGGTTTCAATGCTCTACTGGTCATGGTCAACCATGGGCTTACAAAGGGGGTAATCCTCTGTCCTACAACAAAAACTGTAACTGCAGAAGGAATCGCACATCTCTTTTTTCATTCAGTTTACAAACAATTTGGCTTATACGAAAAGGTCATATCTGATAGAGGACCACAGTTTGCATCCGCATTCGCAAAAGAACTTGGGAAGCTCCTGAACTACAAGTTAGCCCTATCTACTGCATACCATCCACAGTCAGATGGAGAAACCGAGAGAGTTAATTAAGAAATAGAAACATACCTCCAGATTATATGTGGGAACCATCCTACAGATTGGACAGAACACCTTACAACTGCAAAGTTTGTCCATAATCATTGCCCACACTCGGTGTTACACTTGTTCCAGGTAGGACGCAAGTGTAGCCTCGGATTAACCAAGTCCGAGTATAGACGTTAATTAGCCCCTGTGTAAGGGACTCGTAGAGATAGCACAAAGGAAGTGTCCACTCGAAGTAGGACGAAGACTTTGGTGCTCGAGTAACTCAATGGAAGAGAACGCTGAGGAGCAAAGTGGAACTTGGTATTAACCAAGGAGAACTAAACTAGAGTACAATGTATACTACGCTCAACTGATATAGGTATCGTTGTAGTGCACGAGCCAAGACAGAGAAAGGAAATAATCATGGTAGCTGGGCTATTCGAATGAATAAGGCACAGCCGGATCGTAATGTGAATAACTAAGGGAAGGAAACCTGTGACAGCAGGTACGATGCCGAAGTAGTCTGTATAAGGGCATCGTAAGAGAAACGTATTCATCCATAGAAAGGAAAAAGGGAATCGTAACACTCGGTAATGGGCAAATCACCATTTTATCTTATCATGGGCTATGAACTGACGGCGTTACCAGAAGTCATATCACCAATGGACCTTCTGGCAGTGGAATTACGCCTAAAAACCCTAATCACAGCTAGACAGAAAGCAATCGTGGCACACGAACTAGCCCGACAGGTTATGCTTGCATGCACCAGACAGAACTTCCAACCATTTAAATTAGGAGATAAGGTCTGGTTGGAAGCATGAAACCTCTGATAGGATGTCTTGAATCTGAAATTTGTCTCAAAAAAGGAGGGGCCCTTTATAATCACTCAGGTACTATCCCCAATCACCTATCGATTACGTCTCCCTAAAGTGTGGAAAATCCACGATGTTTTCCATGCCTCATTCCTCTCTCAGTATATTGAAACTGAGACCTACAGCCAAAATTTCCCGTCACCTCCACCTGACCTTATCGCAGGAGAGGAAGAATATGAAATAGAAAAGATAGTTTGCCACCGCGGAAGACCGATGGCAAGGTCTTATCTTGTCCATTGGAAAGGGTACTTACCAGAAGAGGATTCATGGGTCTCCAAGGCTGAACTAGAGCATGCACAGACCATTCTAGCTGACTACAAAAGATGGCTGAATGGTAGAAAATAATGCTAGAAACCTTCAAGGAATCTACCACCCAACAACATGTTGCCCACCGCATCCACCGTATCTATTTTGTCACCCTCTGAGCTCACTCAGTCGTTGGCCCCATCCCCTTCATCCACCCGTCCTATCACCCCACTAGTAACCACTGCTGCAATCAACACAATCTCGCGGGAATTAGGTATCTCCTGGGGGATGGAGGCCAAAGAAGAATGGAGACCGCACTCACCATCCCCACCTCGTAATAACCCGATTACTCATGCTATCCAAGTTCCTTGTGCCACCCATTGCTGGAAGGAACCCCTCTCAGGGGTGGTTAAATCCATTGCATATGATCAAATCCTTGCCAACCCCCATTTTGCAATATGCATTGATGCCCACATTGAGCCTAACTTTGCCTTACATGCTCTATTTATGGTCTACTTACAAAGTACGTCTATTGCCACCATGGGCAATCTTCTAGTGCAAAAAAGCCGAACAGAGAGAGAAGGGCAGCGCTTACTCCAAATCCATGCATCGATGAAAGAGAACCTGGTAACAGCTATGAATGAATTGGACTTCACGGAATTTTTCCTGAACGTTGACAAATACAGTCAAGAGATGGCTACTAAACCGTTGTTGGAAACATGCTTATCAGACACGCCCTCTACCCCATCCATGTCCTCTACACCCCTTCACATGGATGAAGAATGCTATGCAGCTCGAGTAAATGCTTGGTGGTCAGGCAACAATAGTGCAAACTCCCTACCGGCTAACCACCCCCACTATAATTAGGCCTGTTACTCATGCCACAGACTGAACCACATACAAATCAACTGTCAGTTTTACCAGTGTAACCATTGTCTTCGGTGGGCCCCAGGGCATAGAGCCAATCGCTGTGGGCTATGACATACGACCCCACAGCCTTCCCCGTCATCATCATCTTCCTCTTTGCTATAGTCCTTTCGGGCGCATGCTTCCGCCTGGTCCCCCTCTATCTACGGATTGCCTATCTTGCCCACTGGGCTACATTCCGCCTTTACTCGTGCATGGGGAACTCCTCGTTCATGCCCCTATACCCTACTGAATGGCCAGCGCATTCCTTACCCAGTCCGTCATCCTTCACCACCTTCTCGTCCACCATCCAATAATGGTCTTGACGATGCTGCCTATGGAAATATCACAGGATCCCCATATGGGTCCAATCGAGGACTGAATTAGTTTCTTCGCAGTGCTCCGAATGTACTGAGGGGGTAGTGTTACGATTTCACCATCTATCTCTTGGACTTATATCCATTTCTCTCGCGATGCCCTTATACAGACTACTTTGGCATCATCTCTGCCATTGCAGAGTTCCTCCATCTCGTCAGTAGCATTATGTCACAGTCGAGTATCAGTCATCCAATTTCCCGGTCATACATTATGTTTCCTTTTTCTTTCATGGCCTGTGCTACGTACAGATATCTATATCAGTTGGTATGGTAGCATCTTGTACACCAGTTTAGTTCTCCTTGGTCAATACCAAGTCTGCTTTGCTCCTGATCATTCTTTCCTGGTCAGCTTATCAAGCACTGAGTCCTCATCCTACTCCTGAGTGGACGCTTCCTTGTGCTACCTACTGAAAGTCCTTCTGATTGAAGGCCATTATCGAGTTCTTCCAAGGCTATGCTCCTGCCTACCCAGTTAAAGCATAACATCAAGTATTTAGGCATGATAGTGAAGCCAGGATCTCTTGCCATGGATCCAGTCAAACTTGAGGGTATTGCATTGTGGCCGATGCCAATAAAACCTAAGGAAGTACGATCATTCCTAGGTTTTGCCAACTTCTATTGCCATTTTGTTAATGGCTACTCTGACATCACCCACCCCCTCCTTGACCTCACCAAGAAGGACCACCCTTGGTCCTGGATGGAAGCTTGCAATAGAGCCTTTTGTCATCTCAAGGAAATCTTTGTATCCCAATCTGTCCTTCAACTCCCTGACTCCTCTAAACCATTTGCTATCATCACTGATGCTTCCAAATATGCTACTGGAGGCATATTACTCCAAACCAACGAAAATGGAGATTGGCATCCTTGTTCCTACCTTTCTCAGACTTTCTCTGCAATAGAATGAAACTACAATATCTATGATCAGGAACTCCTCGCCATTATCCGCACCCTGCAAGCCTGGTGACATTATCTCTTTGGATCTGCTTTCCCCATTCAAGTCTTCATGGATCACAAAAACCTCACCTACTTTAAACAACCCCAGAAACTTAATTGCCAACAAGCACGCTGGCTTCTTGACATCGCAGATCATGATCTCAAAATGATCCATGTACCAGGAACACTCCTTGCAGGTCCTGACACCCTCTCTTGATGACTGGATTGTTGCCCTGATGACTCCTCCAACAATGATGCAGTTACTCTTCTTCCCCCATCCCTTTTTATTAACCTCATTGACCTTGCCCTTCATGACAAAATCTCCACTGCTTCATCATCGGATTCGCTCATCCTCCAGTTCCTTCAATCAATCCAATCTGATCTTCCACATGCTCTTCACTCTCGCCTCACTGACTGGCAACATCATGATGGCCTCTTATATTATAAAAATCATATCTATCTTCCAGCTGACCAAAATCTTTGTCAAACCATTGTCTCTCATTGCCATGATCATGCCACTGCTGGGCATCCTGGCTATCTCAAAACTTGCCAATTAGTTGCTTCCGATTTCTGGTGGCCTGGCTTGGCCTCCTTCGTCTGCTCTTACGTCTCTGGATGCGCAACCTGCCAACAAAACAAAGCCAATATGCACTCTACCATTCCTTCACTTACACCAATTGCCTCATTCTATACATGCCCTTTTCAACAAGTTTCTTGTGACTTTATCACTGATCTTCCTGTGTTCAATGGTTTTGATTCTCTCTTGGTCATGGTTGACCATGGGCTTACTAAGGGGGTAATTTTATGCCCTACCATAAAAACAGTCACCACTGAGGGTATCACTACTCTGTTCTTCCACTCAGTCTATAAACGTTTTGGCCTTTATGACAAAATCATCTTAGATCACAGCCCACAATTTGTATCTGCCTTTGCCAAAGAACTTGGCAGGCTCCTGAATTACAACCTGGCCCTATCCTCGGCATACCACCCTCAAACTGATGGAGAAACCGAACACATAAACCAAGAAATCAAGACCTATCTTCGCATTGTCTGTGGAAATACCCTGGGAACCTGGGCCAGTCACATCACGATAGTGGAATTCGTTCACAACCATCACCCTCATTCAGTAACTGGCAAATCGCCATTCCACCTTATAATGGGATATGAACTGGTTGCACTTCCCTCGATTATCTGTCCTTCAACCCTCCCTGCTGTCAAAAACTGTCTTAAAACTCTTATGGCAGCCTGAGAAGAAGCTCTTGCAGTACATGAACTTGCCTGTCAAATGATGGCAGCAAGATTGTGACAAGGATTTAGATTCTTTATCAAAGGGGATAAGGTCTGGTTGGAAGCCAGAAACCTGAAACACCTTATCTCTAACCCAAAGTTCACTCTGAAACAAGAAGGACCCTTTACTATCACT
>JBBPKM010000718.1:0-12369 GCA_038089255.1 Austroboletus rostrupii | reverse complement strand
AATAGAGGAGTTCCTTGGGTTCAAAAGGCTTCAAGCGTTGGAGGACACGGTAGCCAATCCGACCAGCACCGATGGTACCAATCACCTTGTTCTCCAGGTCAAAGGCATTGCGTGCGATTTCAGAAACTTGCCAGTCACCACGCTCGATCATCTTGATTTCGAATCGATAGATCAATTAGGATGTTCATGATATGTCAGGACGAATGTTACCTCGTGAGCAGGGACAAAGTTCCTGACGAGAAGCAAGATGGACATGACGACGTGCTCAGCGACGGAGGATACATTGGAACCAGAGACCTAATACAAATCGATGTCAGGGCCACGCCCACCGAGCAGAGAGGAAAAACACTTGCCTCGAGGACCTGAATTTTCTTGTCGACCGCGGTGTTCAAGTCGATGTGATCCGAACCCACACCGGCGGTGATACATATTTTGAGGTTTTTCGCCTTTGGACAAGGCACGTCAGCAAGAAGAGACACGAACACAAGGAGCTCACCTTCTCCATCAGGTCCTTGGTGAGGTAACCAGGATGGAAAGGTGTTGTTATCAAGACCTCTGCATCCTCTATGTGCTTCTGGAAATCGCTGTTGGGGCCTTCCTTGTCGTCGGTGACCTAGAAAGAGGATGAATAGACAGGGCGGGGATCGGTAGGCAGACACACGATATATTCATGACCGAGGGAGTTGAGCCAAGGACGGAGACCGAGCTAATGGAATTGAAGTGAGCCAACGCGTCCAGAAGAGCAGAGAACGGTGAGCAGACCTGGTTCTCGACGGTTCCCAAGAGACGGGGTTCGGCGGTGGCGGCCTTTCCACCGCGGTACAAAACAGCGAGGACCTTCATGATTTAGATGATTGGGTGAGTGAGAATAATACGATGGGTAGGATGATGGGACTCACTGGGTTCTGAGGGCCTTGTTTTATACAGCAGCTCAACCCGAACTTCGCAATTGAAATGTGATCGTAGATGCCAGCCGATCACACCAAGCCCCTGATTATGTGAGCCATCCGGTTTCGATTTCCGTTTCCTTCCGACATATTTTCCCACGTCTTCCCCCGTTTTTCCGGCGGTATTGCAAGTACGGCGCAGATTGCCGAATTTAATGTCATTTGCGGGACGGCGAAACTTGAAGTTTTGGACACCGCAACTTAAATTCGGCAGTCTGCGATGTGAAGTGAGATCGCAGGGCCAGTCCGTAGCAACTTCGTGGAACTGAACGAATATATTACTTAAACGAAGACTATGCGGGTGAGTAAGTATGTAAGTAAATAAAAACAGCGTGCAGAGTAAATAGGTGCAATAAATCATGATAAAAACCCAAATTCTTCAATCACTTTGTTTTGGGCGACTCCCCATCCTGAGATCCGTTGGCTTGGTCGTCCAGAATATTGCGCATCCGCCCCTCCTTCATCGCCTTCATCTGCTCACGTATCACCGTCGTCATACGGTAGGTCTTGTACAGACCCTGAGTGTGATTCGGCTTCCAACCATCGGGAAGCCGTTCATCTTTCACCCACATTCGCAGCACGTCCAAATCGAGGCCTTCTGTAGTGGCGTTCTCGCCGCCTAGCACGCCAATCGCGACGGCCATCTCCCCGCGGGCAATCTCCGCATGCACACCATCCAGCGGCCGGGACTCTGCTTCGCGCTTTACGCGTATGTTGGCAACATCCTCGAGCGTTATGCGGCCGGGCCGATAGTGCCCAGATTCCTCGAGCGCGACACGAAGGAGGGAGTCATCCACTGGTAAAGGTGCGTATTCGTCTTCGTCCGCGGCATCGAGGTGGAAGAGGGATGCGTCGTGCTCGATCAGGTTGTGGCGTGCAAGATCTGCCAGTGACATTTTACGGTACTGTGCGAGAATGAAGACTCCAGCAAATGCGAGAAAATAGGCGAGCACAGTAGATAGGCGATAGCCCTCTTTGAGGGCCTTGGCGATATCCAATACACCAATCTTTTTACCGTTTCGGGGTCTAGAATGAATTTAGTCAGAAGATATGAAAACCTTAGGACATGATCCGAGGGACTCACAGAAAGCCGTGGTTCGCCAAGGTATTCAAGGCGGGACAAGGTGATCTAAGGTCGCCAGGTTGTGGGGGGCAGTACGCATGTGTGTTTCCTGTTACGGGACACACTCCAGAAGAGTGTCCGTGTTCTTTGGCGGAAGGCTGGGAGGAAGACACGGGGCAAGACATTGCAAGGTATGACGGATGGGATGAATATGCGGAAGGGGAGACTTGCGTCGGGGGGTTTTATACCCGCGCGTACTTCTAGTTCGGGGTAGATATCCCCGCAGGCCAAACTGAACAATCTTACCAAGCCTGTGTGTAAACCAAAAACGTGATAAGATATGGTTGATGTTGACATGGCACCTAGCATGTGGTGGAACACAGGAACAGTACAGCAAGGCGAATTGATATCATGATGATATGGCCAAGTTCAGACGCAGCCACGGCGGAGAGGCTGTGATCGAGAAAAATTTACAACCGTGACGTGTCACGTCGACTCTCCTCGCTAGCGGAAGTATTATTTAATGGCATCGCTGCTTGACCGGCGCCGATCATTTCACCGCCCCCGTCTCAGGCTAGTACGAGGTCTCAATCTAGCTCTTTTCCTCATTGTATAAGCCACGGCCTTTACACACAATGTGACCCAACGACTCCCAGTGAAAATGGTCACCCAATTCTCCTTGAATCGCGCAGCTATATGTCGGCCATGAACATGCCGACCGAGTCCCGGACCGCATTATGAAGGCGGTTCGGCGCACAGTGTACACCCATCGAACGACACATCAAGCCTTTTTTGATGACGTTCGGCTTAGAATACAGAGTGGGCGCCCGCCGCTGATCTCCACTGCCATGTAGTTTTTGGCAGTTCAGGGTTCGTGAGACGCACGTCAGCGAAATCACAAGGGTAGACGGATCATTGGGCGCTCATCATTGAGGAGACGGCTAGTGGTTGTCACTGTGATGACAAATGCCGTAAATTCGACAAAGTTCTTCACTTTATGTCCTTCATCTGAATTCCAAAAGGCTGTTTCACGCGAATGGGTTTACTGGCACTTCCCTGTATTACGCTCCAAAACATCTGCTCGAGAAGGAAGCTGAATTTGTCATGTGTCCAAAACTGTTTATCCTGTGAACACAGGTACGACGTTCACGTTCAGATGTGTACCATTATTGTTATACCATCATTTTGGCAGGTCCAGCCGCCGATCTGGCAAAAGTTCCTAACAGGCAGCTTTCGCTTGGCTGGACCTTTTCAATATCATTCAGGTCTTTCCTACACGCCGCACAAGCACCATGAGACTTGGAGGAATGTACTTGGCACATCGGCGTGGCTTTGAAGACCCAAGATGGCGTACCAGTATATCATAACGTGTGAGGGCTGTGCCTCAATGCGCACACTATCTCCCCAGGGTGGACAACGCATCGGGATGTGCGTAGATGAGTGTACCTGGACACGGGTACCTTCTTTCAGAAGGTGGAAGCTATCCATACATCTCCATTCTCAACTTTGTGACTGCCACGGATATCCAGTGAGTTCATTCTACATTGTCCCATCGCCACAGTCCGCATGCTGGATGACCGGAGGTAACTATGGGATCGTCTCCGGTTACCATAAATACTCGATTAAATGAACTACAGCGCCATTCGCTGCCCACAGCACATCCAAAAACAAAAAGCATTGGGATCCAAATGGTTAGCCTACTAAGGAGTCCCCATTAGTATCACACGGTGCCCGGCCTCACAGTATGGGCATTCCGACGGCAAAGTCTATTCACCCGGATGTTCCATCCAAGCCGAATGGCGTTGGATTTGCATAGGAATATGCCACCTTCAATCACTCGACACCGAGGACAGAAATAGAGTAGGGTTTGTTCTTCATGGAACTTTGCCGGCCTGGACAGACCAACCATATATGGTCGGCAAACCGAGCGTCCAAATGCTAATAATTATGGTGACGCCGTCACCGCGACGGCGTGACTAGATTATACACAGCACACTCGTCACGATGAGTCTCATGCGGGGTCAGCGGGACCGATGGCCAGGTGTGAGTCACTCACTGCCATTCGGCGTTCTAATCCCTGGCATGAAATCCTCGCTTTCATTTCATTTTTGTCCCGGCTCTCTTTGACTAAGGAGAAGGCAATTCTTCGGGTGGCGGGGAAGAAACTTGGGAATGCTGAAAATAAGACGCAGCAGTTCGGTGGAAGGGGGATGCACGACATCACTCGCTCTTGCATGCCCCGCGGTAATGATCTTGGTGTTTAATGTCTTGTAGCCTTCCCCCGCGGTCTTGTGTTCTTCCGACGTACGTAGGCACCCGTCCAGTACATATGTATTACGTCTCGGATTCTCTCGGACGAGGGTCTGTGTTCTCACGGTTTCCTGGACGTTCCGACGTGTGTCATCTCCGGTCCGGCAAAACCCGGCAGCTGATGGTTCCGTCATGCTCGCTACTCCGATTGCCAAGTGCAAGCTTGCAAGATCGACGAAGTTCGGGATAATGTTAATTGCTGGTGTTGGGCATCACTGGCATGGATGAGGAAGCAGTTTTTTTTGTTCCACCTGAGCAGTCTGAAACACAAAGATAGTACATTTAATCCAATATTCTTTTTGCCTTCTTAAATGTCATTTGTCATAAACTATGGGCAGCCAAAAATAAGCTTTTCAACTATGTCAGACATAGTGTATTGACATATATCTCAATAAGCATGGAAATTAAAGACAAAAAGAAAAGAGTTATATAACTTTGAATAAGCAAGTAAGAGAAAAGTATATGATCATGAATCAAAGAAGTTTTGAGTCTTGAAACATATTTTCAATTCAAAACTATGAGAAAAAAAATAAAAGAAGCTTGAAAGAGCTCAAAAAAGGCTTACAGTGACCTCAAAAACTCTTTCCATATTGGTTTAAATTGCAATGTATAAAATATATCACCAGACAGTGTGGGAATTTCAATTAGCTTGGTGAAGTTATAAATAGTATATACTCTTGGCTATAAAATTACCCCCTAGATCATGTGATTTGATTTGCACACTATAGTGATATGATTAATTTAAATTAGTAATATTATGAAAAATATTTTTGAGTATTATGCTTTGACCAGATAGGTAGAAGCATAGCCTTTGTGAAGCAAGAGCTAGTAACTGGATATTTACCCAAAACTAAGGTCAAGGGTTCTAGATAAGTCAAGGTAGCACCCACTCAACAGTAGAACAATATTTGGGTACTAGAAGACCAAGTGAAAGAGAGCACTTGGTAAAACACTCCAACTACTAAGGCCCAAATATAAGAATGAAGTAGGTCTTCAACATCTTTAAGAGTGTCACCTTGGGCTTTGACACCAAGGGTTTATCCTCAGGGACTTGCTGGTGGAGTCTTGACACCAGGCCTTGCTAGCTGGAACTGGCTACCCCTTACTAGGTCAAGGACTTAAAGAGGACTTGCTTAGGATAGGAAGGAACATCCTTGACTTTTGAAGGAAAGATCCAAGACTTTAAGACTGGGGATCTAGTCCTGTCATCCTTGGGGTTTATATATAAAAAGACTATGTATACGTATATACATGGAATCTAAGATATAATATACACTACTTAAATAAAAGTCCATTATTGTTCAATAAGAATATTCTAAGAATTTAAAAAATAGATATAAATTATTAAATGTCATAAGAAGCATACCATGCTGCTAGAGCATGTTGTTATAATAAATAAGGAAGCACAAATGGCATGAGGCCAGTATGTATATCTAATAAGATTAGCATGGCCTTCAAAGCTGTGGTTATGAGGTTACCACATGCTGGTGTGGCAGATCTTGAGATAAATAAGAACAGGACCCTTGATTCATGCTACTGGTGCATGTTCTTCATATATAGCCTTGCAATGGAAGAGAAGGCCTGTGATTTTTTAATAAATACCATAGGGAAACCTGCATGGTATGGTAGCATGCTGCAACCATGAGGCATAGATAGAAGTAACTCCATGTGAGTCATAGATAAGGGGTGAGTCCTTGTAACTTATAGATAGAGACCCTGAGTCAAGGAACAAGATTCTGGATCTTGGTATGATTTTAGAGAATAAATAGGGTATGAGGCAGGCATAGCCATGCCATGAGGAATTGGTCAGGCAAGCCTAAACCCTTTGAGAAGCAGCCATCCTGTGACTGGTGTGACTTGCATAAATAGGGTTCAAGGCATTCCCTAATCATATGATTATGCCAGTGATCCTTAATAAGATAGCCAGAAGATAAGATCTTCAGATTTGTGATAAGATAAGATCCACTAATAAGATAAGATCAATAGATAAGAGATTAGATAAGCGCTGAGATAAGCGCCAACTTGATAAGATTAGATAAGATCTTGCAACCAGGCAAGACAAGTTATAAAAATGAAAAATAAGGCCATAAAGGCCATTTCTTTTTTGATCTTCATAAATATAGCCATAAAGGCTCATTCACCTTGTATCATAACACTTGGGAGCTAGTGATGAGAACAAGATATATTCAGGGAAATACAAGAAAGAACTAAGCTAAAGTACATGGAATCTGTTAAAGAGTTTATATATATAAAAAGTAACTCAAAGGCAGGCTCATATAGTACAAAAAAGAAATCATGAGTAAGCAGGATAAGTAAGTGATAACTAATGCATTAGTTAGTATTGTATTATGTTTTCTTCTTAATTTCCTTTTGTTTTTATTATTACCACTATATTTGGACTTATCTTTCTTCTCACGATAGTTACTCATTTCCTTTCACAACTATTGTACTGGTATACCAGTTCCTTCATATTTACTCATCTCTCATGACTCATCATCTTTTTGCTGACTGATACATCAGTCAGCACTTACTTATATGTGCTTACTCTTACTTCCTCTTTTGTACCATACAAGCCTGCCCTCAAGTTTCTCATTATATATATAAATCCTTCAATAGGTTTCCTGTACTTTAGCTTAATTCTCCCTTGCATTCCTCCAAATACATTTTGTTCTTCATGCTAGCTTTCAAGTGCTCTCTTTTACTTGGTCTTCTAGTCAAACAAACTTTGTTCTACTGTTGAGTGGATACTATATTGAATTATCTCAAACCCTAGATCTTAGGATTAACCAGTACTTGGTTCTTGCTCTACAAGGGCTATGCTTCTACCTATCTGGTCGAAGTGTAACAAAAGAACTAAGTTCTACTCATCACAACTAGCATTGCTCTAGATTGCCCACTATTCACCTGAATTGATACTCTAGCTGGCAACATTGCCAAGACTCTCTAGTACCATCAACTGCCTCCAACTTATCGAAGGAAATCCCAATAGATCCTGATGAACCTCTCACTCAGAAAAACCAGGACACCCAAGAACTTACAGCCCAACTCGAATGATTCTTGGTAATTCCTTGGATTCCCATGCCATCTAACCCAACCCCGCAATCCCAGACTGGAAGAATCTTCTTTCCTCCACCACTAGTACCACCAACATACATTATATTGAACATCACAACAATGATCAAATCCACAAAACTCCATCTTGGAACCCCCAATGACTTTGATGGCTTCTATGCTAGAGTTCTTTCCTGGCTTTGCTTCATCCAACTCTACCTGGCTGTCAATGACAAACTCTATGATATGGCCAATAAACAAATTGCATATGCCTTATTTTTTATGAAGAAAGGAACAGCCCTTATTTGGGCTGACACCTTTTGTGAAGCCAAACTTACAAGTAGGACATTCACTCTTGGAACCTGGGCTGACTTTGAAAAACAGTTCAAAATGGCATTTGAAAATGCTGACATCAAAAGCAAGTCTCTGGCCTGGCTTGCCAAAGAATGCATTTATGAAAACCATTTGGATGGATATAACCCTGCCTTTCAAAAGTACATCACCACTTTCCAGAATAAGGTAGCAATCATCAGAATCAGTGATGACCAAGTCTTAATCAACTACTTTACCTCCAGGATTCCTGTATATCTTATGCATTGTATTCACACCATGGAAAAAATATCCAACAAGATTACTGAGTGGTATTCCAAAGCCACTCATTTCACAAGCATTGAGAAATGAGCTATTGAAATCACTACCCACCACAAACATGGCAATACCATATACTCATCCTCCTTTACCCCTCAACCACAACCTACTCATGATCCAAATGCTATGGATGTAGATGTAGTCCACCTTAAGAAACTTACTCTGGAAAAGCAGGAATGATGCATCAAAGAAGGACTTTTTTTAGCATGCTAAAGAAAAGGACATATGGCATGGCAATGCCCCCTCAAATTCAACCATCCAACTCCAGTGCCATCCAAGGATGTCAAAAGAGTAGAGGAACCCACAATGTCTATCCAGGAGCTTCAAGATAGCAAAACTGTTGGAAGGATCCATTTGGATTTTTAAATGGAGAAATGCCCACAATGTATGTTTTTCCTTTTTTTGATCTGTCATATAACTCTGTACCATTAGCTATGAAATCAATGCACATCCCTGTTCAGCTATTGGTACCCACCAACATGATCAAAGCCATTGCCATATTTGCCTTTATCGATTTAGGAGTGCAAATCTCCTATTTTGACTGGGCCTTTGCCTGAAAACACAAACTCCCTTGAACCAGACTTCTACAACTAGTAATCATCCGAAATGTGGATGCCTCCACAAACAAGAATGGACTTATCAAGTTCAAAACCACTCTTTTTGTAAACATCAACAGATATATGAGGAAAGTCAAGTTCTACCTTATGAACTGTGGCAAAGAAACTGCCATCCTTGGCTTTCCATGGTTAACTGCCATCAACCCCATTATTGATTGGGGAAAGAAAATTCTCGATGTCCCAGCAACTTTGGATCAATCCACAGATCTAATAGCAGCCCATGAACAAGAAAAACAATGGAGGAAGGGACTTTACAACAAATAATGACCAGACTATTCCACCCTACCATCATGACACATCAATGTTGATGCCCTTGTTGATGAATATCTCTTTGGATGTCTAGATAGAACTGAAGATAATATGATATGTGCTAATATCACAATTGCTCATGACATGGCTCACTTTAAACTGCTCCAAATCCTCTTCAGAACAGTCCTGGCCAATGGATGATTCATTTCCAATCCAGCTCTCACTTGTGCAGCTCTCACAATGTCAACAGACTTGGCAATTCATGCAAAGAAACAGGAAGTCATGCTACCAGAACAATACAAGAACTTTGCAGACATTTTTTCAGATGAAGACACTCCTTTTTCTTCTTCCAGGGATTGTGACCATGAAATCAACTTTATGGACTCCTTTGTACCAAAAATAGGGAAACTTTATCCTCTTACTACAGATGAACAAAAAGCACAAGATGAATTCCTTGATGAAAACCTCAAATCCAGAAAGATTCACCCTTCCACCTCACCCCAAGCAGTGCCCTTCTTCTTTGTCAAAAAGAAGGACAGCAAACTTTGTCCTGTACAGGACTGTCAATACCTTAATAACTATATGATTCGTGATGTCTATCTGCTCCCTCTTATCTCTGACCTCCTTGACAAACTGAAAGATGCCAAGATCTTTACCAAGTTTGATGTCCGATGGGGCTATAACAATATATGTATCAAAGAAGGACATCAATGGAAGGCAGCCTTTATCACCCATAGGGGTCTTTTTGAACCAGTAGTAATGCCTTTTGAACCAAAAAATGCACCAGCAACCTTTCAATGCTTTATGAATAAAGAATTTCATGATCTCATCATAGAAGGACATATTGTCATCTATATGGATGATATTCTGATCTTCTTCCTGGATCAAAATACCCATGATGAAACCACTTGGAGAGTTCTCCAGTAAATGAGGAAACTCAATCTACATCTCTGACTTCAAAAATGTCTATTCAACTCTAACCAGATGAAATATCTTGAAATGATTGCAAAGCCTGGATCCCTGGCTATAGATCCCATCAAACTCGAAGGCATTGGATCATGGCCTACTCCTACCAAGCCAAAGAAAGTATGCTCCTTTCTTGGCTTCACCAACTTTTACCACAGATTTGTCAATGGATACTCCAATATTGTACATCCACTTCTCGACCTTACCAAAAAGGACCACCTATGGTCTTGGACTGAAAATTGCAATCATGCCTTTCTTTGCCTCAAAGAAATTTTCCTCTCTCAACCCATTCTTCATCTCTCAGATTTTTCCAAACCCTTTGCCATTGCTACCAACATCTTTAAGTATGCCACTGGCAGCATCCTTCTCTAGACAGATGAGAATGGGAATTGGCATCCATATTCACATCTCTTCCAAACCTTCTTGGCCACAGAATATAACTACAACATCTACAACCAGGAACTCCTTGCTGTTATTTGTGCCCTCCAAGCATGGCATTATTATCTTCCAGGATCTGTCTTCCCTGTTCAAGTTTTCATGAACCACAAGAATCTTACATGCTTTAAACAATCTCAAAAACTCAATTAGCGACAAGCACATTGGCTCCTTGATATTGCAGATCATGACCTCAAAATAATCCATGTATTTGGTGCACTCCTTGCTGGCCCTGACCTCCTTTTTCAATGCCCAAATTGTTGCTCCAACAATTTCATGGATAATGATGCTGTTACTCTTCTTCCTCTCTTCCTCTTTATTAATCTCATTAACTCTGCTCTTCACAATAAAATGTTCTCTGCATTATTATCTGATCTCCTTGTCCTCCAATCCCTCCAATCTATCCAAGATGATCTTTCTCTTGCATTCTGTTCTTGCATGGCTGATTGGCAACACTATGAAGGCCTCCTACTCTATAAAAACTGTGTCTATGTTCTAGTTGACCTGGAACTCCATCACACAATTGTCACCCATTGTCATAATCATACCACAGCAGGTCATCCAGAATACCTTATATAAAACCTGCCAACTTGTTGCTTCTGAATTTTGGTGGCCAGGTCTTGCCTCCTTTGTCTACTTTTTTGTCATTGGATGTGCTACCTGTCAACAAAACAAATCCAACACCCATCCTATGATTTCTCCCCTTATTCCTATTGTGTTCTCCTATACCCATCTCTTTCAACAGCTCTCATACAATCTCATAACTGACCTTCCTCTCTTTTTTGGCTTTGATTCCTTCTTGGTCATGGTTGACCATGGCCTTATTAAGGGAGTAATTCTCTGCCCTACCAAAAAGACAGTCACTGCAGAAGGAATCATGATTCTTTTCTTCCACAAGGTTTACAAGCAATTTGGACTTTATAACAAAATCATCTCTGACTGTGGACTTCAATTTGCCTTAGCCTTTGCAAAGGAATTAGAAAGACTTTTGAACTACAACCTTGCCCTCTCTTCTATGTATAATTCCCAAACAGATGAAGAAACAGAACATATCAACAAAGAAATTGAGACATACTTTGAATTGTCTGTGGAAACTCTCCTGGAATGTGGATAAATCACAGTACTACAGCCAAGTTTGTCCACAATCACCAACCTCACTCCATCACAGGCAAATCATCATTTTACCTCATGATGGGATACGAACCCACCCTGCCCCTAATTGCACAACCTTCAGACCTTCCTGCAGTCAAGAACTGCCTTAAAGCCCTAATTGCTGCCAGAAATGAAGCCTTAGCAGCACATGAACTAGCCAGACAAGTGATGGTAGCACAATCACACTGAGATTTCATCCCATTTACTAAAGGAGATAAGGTTTGGTTGGAGGCACACAACCTGAAGTGCCTTATTGCCAACCTTAAGTTTGCTCCTAAACAAAAAGGGCCCTTTACTGTTATCCAGGTCCTATTACCAATCTCTTATCAACTCCATCTCCCTGCTACATGGAAGATCCACAATGTTTTTCATGCTTCTTTTCTCACCAAATACAAAGAAAATGACATTTATGGAAAGAATTTCCCTGTGCCACCTTCTGATTTTATTGTAGAAGAAGAAAAATATGAAATAGAGAAGATTATATGGCATTGCAGAACCCTGCAATCCTATTCCTATCTGATCTGATGGAAGGGACATACTACTAAAGAAGATTTATGGATTCCAGAATAGAACCTCAAAAATGCAAAGTCTGCCCTACTTGCATATAAAAAGCTTCACTCCTCTATGTTCTCCTCCCAATGCACTTGAACTGTCATCTGAAAACATCATCACAAAATGTCGTTGCCTATCACCAATACTGTTTCCATCTCCTCTATTTCCTCCCTTCCAGTTTCTATTGTAACATCTCCAGCCCCCACTCATCTAGTTACCTCCCTTATCATTCTCACTACCATTGAAGTAGCAGCTATAGCCATGAACCCTGACCTTACTGCCATCCCCACCATTGATGTTCCTCACCTCGCTCATCGCTTCAAAGAGCACGTTGTCAATTCTATCCATTCCATGGCCTATATTACACTTGTTCTAGGTA
>JBBPKM010000717.1:0-12370 GCA_038089255.1 Austroboletus rostrupii | reverse complement strand
GACGTGTCTGGATGCTGGCAGGAGAGCCAGAGAGTCTGGTGAATATCTGATGGAGATCAGATGTGATCTAGGAGGCTTGATTCTTTGTTAAGGGACAAGCAATCTGGTAAGTGGCTAGATAGCCCAGTTGACTGTGGGTGGATCGGGTAGACATCCAGTAGGCACAGTAGATTGGTTGGGGACTTCCAGGAGTAGCCAGAAGTCAGATACAGGTCCAGGAGAAGGTATAGATTTAATTATGAGCCAGATCTAGGAGAAGTGTTACGATTTCTTTTCCGTGTTCTCCATCTCTGTTTTCCTGATCCGATATCAGACTTATTTTCTCCTATGATGTCTTTATTCAGACTACTTCGGCATCGTGTCTGCCATCACAGACTTCCCTCATATGTCATCCTCATTAGGTCACGACTGAGTCTCTGTCATCAGATAGCTCAATCCCACCCTGTATTTCCTTTCTTCTCTTGGTCTGTGCTCCGTTGTAAGGGTTGCACCCTGCCTGTGCCTGGAAGTCGAGTATAACCATCTTTAGTAGTTCCTTTATTTTGTGCCGGATTCTTAGATACCCGAGTACTGGTTTCAAACATATTTAGGGCAGCTACATTACATGTGGTAGACAAGTTTTCCTTTCCCCAAAAACAATGTGACACCAAACCTGCATCCGGACTCAACCAAGCAGCCGAACCTACACTGTGTCGATACCTATATCAATTGTATGCGTAGCACTCTGTACTCTATTTTAGTTCTTCTTGGCTAAATACCAAGTTCTGCTTACTTTGACTCGTTCTCTTCCGAGTTGACCTTGAGCACCCCGGACTTCATCCTACCGTAGAGTGGACGCTGTTATCAACCTTGGACTCTGCAACTGCCTCGTTGCACACAACATTGTCACAGGCCATTGTTCTTCCAAGGCTACGTTCCGACCTACCTGGCCGAAGCATAACAAAAGAACTAAACTCCTTGATTGCGACTAGTATCATCTAGATTGCCCACCATTTATCCAAACAGATTCTTTGATTGGTGACATCGGCAGGTATCCCCCGCACCATCCATCGACACCAACTTGTCTGAGGATATTCCTACAGATCCAGATGAGCCGATTAATACTGAAGACATTGAAATCCAAGATCTCTCAAGAAACCTTGATAGAACATTAACCATTCCCCATGCCCCGACACCCCTGAGCCCCACTCCGCAACCACAGACAGGAAGAATCTTCACCTTCCCTCCCCTGACCCCATCAACCCCTGCACCACAACCCTCGGCACCAATGTCCACTACTACCACTGTTAAACCCACTGAGCTCCATTTAGGGACCCCAGAAGATTTCAATGGATCCTATACCAGAGCAATCCCCTGGCTACGATTAGTTCAGCTGTACCTTGCAGTCAACGACACCCTCTATAACACAGATAACAAAAAAATCGCCTACGCCCTATCCTTTATGAAAAAAGGAACTGCCCAGACGTGGGCAAATACCTTTTGCGAAGCAAAATTAACCGCCAGAAGCTTTTCCATGGGGTCTTGGGCAGACTTTGAAACCGAATTCTGGGCCACATTCAAAAATGCTGATCTCAAAGGAGACTCACTTGCGTGGCTAGCGTGAGAACGAATCTATGAAAATAAAACAGAAAGATATAATCCAGCTCTCCAGAAATACATTGCACTCTTCCAGAGCAAAGTAGCCCTTACTGGAATTTCGGACAACCAAGTATTGATCAATTATTTTGCCTCCGGAATCCCCATCTCCCTTATGAGGAGGATTCAGACTATGGAGAAAGTCCCCAACAAGGTTAAAGATTAGTATACAAAAGCAGCCCACTTTGCCACAGTCGAAGAATGAGTGCTCGAAATCACCGCCTGGCATTGCTGAGGCAACACTCTGTTCACCCCGAACCTACCCCGCACAACCATAACTTGCAATCCAAACGCTATGGACATAGACACGATCAATATCTGCAAACTCACCCCAGAGGAGAGAGAGAGATGCTGAAAAGAAGGATTGTATTTTAGATGTCGCAAGAAGGGACATTCTTCCTAAGAATGCCCTAACAACCTTCGTCCCCCATCTAAAGTAGTCCGACAAATTGCCGAAGAACCCTCCACTCGGATCTCTGAAGTACAAAATGAGGAAACAATTGGAAAACTCAACATGGATTTTTAGTAAGGAGAATGCCTGTGATGCACGTCTCTTCTCCTCTTGATGTATCGTGTAACTTTGTACCAGTAACCATAAAGGCAATGCAAATCCCTGTCCAAATTCTGTTGCCTTATGAAACGAACATCAAAGCCATCGCCACAACTGCCCTCGTAGACTCTGGGGTGCAAGTTTCCTGCATAGATTGGGAGTTTGCCCAGTCCAAAAAGCTACCCCACATCCATCTCCCCACCCCGGTCACCATCTGAAACATAGATGCCTCTGTAAACAGTAATGGAACCATCAAATTTAAAACCCAACTCTTTATCAACACTAACAGATACGTATGACTCATGGACTTTTACCTCATGAATTGTGGAAAAGAAACTATGATCCTCGGATTTCTGTGGCTAGCTGCAGTAAGCCCAAAAATTGATTGGAAGATGAAGACTTTGGAGGTACCAAAGGAATCAGATCAGATGGCTGAGTTGGTGGCCGCTCATGAGCAAGACAAACAATATGTTAGGAAACTCTACGATCTCTGAAACCTGAAGTATGAGGAACAGTTACCGCAACATGTGAATGTTGATGCCTTGATTGACGAACACCTGTTTGGATATCTAAATCGCACAGAGGATGACATTCTCAACAGTAACATCTGTCTTGCCCATGATATGGCCCATATTCGCCCCCTCTGAACTTTATCACGAACTGTGCTAGCTAACAGGAGGTTCCTACCGAATCCCGCTCTGACCTGTGCTGTCCTTACCACTGCTACCGACCTTGCTATCAAAGCAAAAAAGGAGGAAGTGACCCTTCCCCCCCAATACTCCAACTTCACTGACATCTTCTCAGACGAAGATACACCACTTCCTCCATCCCGCAACTGCAATCATGAAATCAACCTTGCTGACACCTTCCAACCCAAGATTGGGAAACTATACCCTTTGACATTGGAGGAACAGAAAGCACAGAATGATGTTCTGGAAAAAAATCTCTGGACAGGAAAAATTTGTCCATCTACCTCTCCACAGGCAGCCCTGTTCTTTTTTGTCAAAAAGAAAGATGGAAAACTGAGGCCGGTACAAGACTACCGATACTTGAATGAACATACCATTCGAGACGCTTACCCCCTCCCACTCATTTCCGACCTACTAGATAAACTCCAGAGTGCAATAATTTTTACAAAGTTTGACGTTCACTGGGGGTACAATAACATTCGGATCAAAGAAGAAGACCAGTGGAAAGCAGCTTTTATCACTCATAAGGGATTATTCAAACCCGTCGTCATGCCCTTCGGTCCAAAGAACATCCCCACCACCTTTCAACATTTTATGAATCAAGAATTCCATGACCTTATTGCGGAAGGATGCATCATTATCTACATGGATAATATTTTGATATTTTCTCCAGACCAACAGATCCATGATGAAACCACCTAATGCATACTTCTCCACATGCGCGAACTCCAACTCCAACTTTGCCTGGCCAAGTGCCTTTTTAACTCAGATTCTGTTGAATACCTTGGTATGATTGCCAAACCAGGTTCCCTTGCCATGAATCCTGTAAAACTTGAAGGGATTGCTTCTTGGCTGCTCCCGGACAAACCGTAGGATGTCCAGTCATTCCTCGGATTTGCCAACTTTTATCGACGATTCGTCCCCGGGTACTCTGACATCGCACATCCCCTCCTTGACCTTACAAAAAAGGACCACTCTTGGAACTGGACAATGGCTTGCACCTACGCTTTTTCCTGCCTCAAGGAAATTTTCACCTCCCAACCTGTTCTCTGCATGCCCGACTCCGCCTGATCTTTTGCCATCACCACTGATGCTTCCAAGTTTGCCACCGGAGGGATCCTTCTGCAAACCGATGCCAATGGAGAATGGCACCCTTGCTCTTACCTTTCACAGACATTCTCACCTATAGAGTGGAATTATGATATTTATGATCGAGAACTACTCGCTGTTATTCGTGCCCTGAAAGCCTGGCAGCACTACCTCTTAGGATCTCCCCACCTGGTTCATGTCTTTACCAACCACAAAAATCTCACTTATTTCCGCCAACTCCAAAATCTAAACTGACGCCAGGTGCACTGGTTGTTGGATCTTGCTGACTTTGATCTTCACATTGAACACGTCCCAGCATCCCAACTCCACGGACCCAACACTCTTTCTCTCCAGCCCGATTGTTGTCCCAATGACACCTTGGACAACTTGGTGGTCACCCTCCTACCCCCATCCATTTTCATTAACCTCATCAACACTGCCTTGCACCAGCGCATTTCCTCCACCTCGACCACTGATCCCCTTGCTCTCTGCACTCTTCAATCCCTTGCTATGGATATCCCAACCACTCTCTGGTCCTGCCTCACAGATTGGCAGCAGCATGATAACATCCTCTTGTATCGCAATCATGTTTATGTACCTCTGGATGTTTCCCTCCGACGCTCTATCGTAGACCACTGTCATTCACACTCCATGGCTGGCCACCCCAGAGTTCTCAAAACTCGCCAGCTCATCTCCGCTGATTTTTGATGGCCAGGCCTTGCGGCCTTTGTTTGCTCCTTCATCTCTGGATGCGCTACCTGTCAACAAAACAAGGTCAATACTCACCCTACCATTCCCCCGCTCACCCCAATCATGTCCTCCTGCTCCCACCCATTCCAACAAATTTCCTGTGATCTCATCACCGACCTACCCCTTTCTGCCAGTTTCGATTCATTCTTGGTTGTGGTCGACCATGGCCTTACAAAGGGGGTAATACTCTGTCCTACAAAAAAAACGGTCACAGCGGAGGGGATTGCCAACCTCTTCTTTCACTCCATATATTGATGGTTCAGACTCTATGACAAAATTATCTCGGACTGAGGTCCGCAGTTTGCCTTGGCTTTTGCCAAAGAGTTGGGATGACTCCTCAACTATAAACTTGCACTGTCAACAGCCTACCATCCACAGACCGATGGAGAGATGGAGCATGTCAATCAAGAAATAGAAATGTACCTCCACATTGTCTGTGGAAACCACCCAACGGACTGGACGGAACACATTACTACAGCGGAGTTTGTGCACAATCATCAACCCCATTCAGTTACCGGAAAGTCCCTATTTGCCCTGATCATGGGTTATGAACCATCGGCACTCCTGATGGTAGTACCCCCGATGGATCTCCCTGCAGTAAAAGACTGGTTAAAAATACTCCTAAACAACAGAAATGAGGCAATTGCAGCCTATGAGCTCGCATGGCAGACAATGGCAGGACGCCTTAGAAGGAACTTCGTACCATTTAAAAAAGGTGACAAAGTCTGGCTGGAAGCTCGAAATCTCCGATGCTCTATATTAAACCCCAGGTCTTATCCATGATCACTTATCAACTCCGTCTTCCCAAAGTCTGGAAAATCCATGATGTCTTCCATGCCTCACTCCTCACAAAATATACTGAGACCGAGATCTTTGGACCCAATTACCCCTTGCCACCGCCTGACCTTATTGATGGCCAGGAAGAATATGAAGTCGAAAAAATCCTGCGGCATCGAGGAAAGTCGATGGACTGCTCCTATCTGATCTGATGGAAAGGGTACTCCACTGAAGAAGATTCCTGGATACCAGAGAAGGACCTCTGCCATGCACAGACCCTCCTCAGAGATTACAAAAGATGCCTATAGAAACCAACGACAAAACCCCCAGAACCCACCTAGTCAATCATGTCTACCAACGTCTCTGAAATCTCCATCACCTCCCCCTCCAGTCTCACTCAGTCCTCAGCCCTATCTCCTTCATCCATCTGACCTGTCACCCCCATCATCACCATCGCCGCAATAGAAACCCTAGCTAGAGAGCTGTCAAGTCAGAACCCCCTACGCCCTTGCACTCTGGTAGCAATCTGGAGTGCTGAAGCCAACGAAGAATGGAATGCTGTATGACCCACAACCCCGCCCGTCTGCTCTGCACCCCACTCTGTTGAAACCCTGTGCATTGCCCTCCGTACAAGAGAACCTATCACCAGAGGAATGCGATCTATAGCCTATGACCAGATAATGGAGGACTCCCACTACTCCATGGCTATTAATGCCCACATGGAACCCGACTCTGCCACCCACTCCCTGTATATGTTGTACCTACAGAGTACCCCTGTTTTAACTATGGGCAATATCCTTGCCCAGAATTGGCAGACAACAGGGCATGGCCAGCAGCTCCTCCAAATTGGAAAAGCCATGAAGTTGAATGCTGTAATGGCCATGCATGAACTCCACCTCACAGAGTTTCTTTTAGAGGTTGACAGATATTGTCAAGAACTCGGACAATGACTTCCCCTTGCCGAACGACTCTCTGACACACCTGCTACTCCCTCTGCCTCGTCCAAGCCCCTACATGCAGACAAAGAACGCCTTGCCGCCCGAGTAGATGCCTAGTGGACAGGTAACGATGGATTTACTCTGCTCCCGGCTAACCATCCCCAATACAATAAGGCGTGTTACGAATGCCATCACCTGGGACATAAAAAGGTGAACTGTCAATTTCACCAATGTTTTCACTGCCTTAAGTGGGCACCGGGCCACTGCGCCGCTCGCTGCAGCCTCTGTCGACCAACTCTGAAGCCCACACTGCCCTCTTCTTCCTCCTCATCCCAATATTCGCTTTCATCTGCCGCTTCCCACCGGGCCACCGTCACTTTCGGCCTTCCAATTTCACCTGCTGGGTTTCGTACCCTTGCTCGAAACATGTGCGCTCATCCCTATCCTAATGCCTGTTGACAGCCCACTTGACAACCCTCTCCTCCTCCATCGGATGATGGGCTGGATGATTTAGCTGCATCCAACATTACTGGATCCCCGTGTGGTGAGTACCACAGGTTAGACTAGTTCCATCGCAGAGCTTGGAAGGTACCAGGGGGGTAATGTTACGATTTCTTTTCCATGTTCTCCATCTCTGTTTCCCCGATCTGATATCAGACTTATTTTCTCCTACAATGTCTTTATTCAGACTACTTCGGCATCGTGTCTGCTGTCACAGACTTCCCTCATACATCATCCTCATTAGGTCATGACTGAGTCTCTGTCATCAGATAGCCCAGTCCCACCCTGTATTTCCTTTCTTCTCTTGGTCTGTGCTCCGCATCAATACCTATATTAGTTGTACGCATAGCACTCTGTACTCTATTTTAGTTCTTTTTGGCTAAATACCAAGTTCGGCTTATTTCGACTCATTCTCTTCCGAGTTGACCTTGAGCACCCCGGACTTCATCCTACCATAGAGTGGATGCTGTTATCAACCTCGGACTCCGCAACTGCCTCGTCGCACACAACATTGTCACAGGTCGTCATTCTTCCAAGGCAACATTCCAACCTACCTGGCTGAAGCATAACAAGAAGCAGTCAAGAAGAAGCATCAGTGGAGGCTGATATGACTGGATTCAAGGGAGATCTTTAGGAGCATGATCCAGCAGAGATTTGGAGACCTGGGAGCACTTCTAGGAGGCCAGATGGATGACTGGATGAGGAGACCATGTGGACTTAGTGAAGAGAACATGATCCAAGGAGATCAAGGATGGCCAAATGGATGATACAGAAGCTCTGGGAACTGGGAGAGCATTCAGAGGATGCTGAATGCGAACCATAAAAGAGTGATCAGGTTGTGATCCTGACCCAGGGATAGGAGGAGGCTAGATAGCTCACAAGGAGCAACTGGTAAAGAACATCTAGGGATAACCTAGAAATGGCTTAAGAGAGCCTAGGAGAGGCCTGGAAGATGCCAGGAGCATACAGGGGTGGAGGGATCTCTGGTAGGAAGAGCAGAAGTTGGCTGATCTAGGAAAAAGTGTAATGGGGCTACCAAAGTAAGGACAAGTTGTAACACAAGATACCAGAGGCTGAAGGTCAGGCCTTGGTTAATAGATCAAGGGGAATTGTATAAGGATCCATTAGAGCAGAAGTAGGGAGAATCAAGCTAAGATACATGGTTGAATGTCTAGGATTTATATACTAGAAAGAGATCTGAAACACTCCAAGTGTTAAGGCCTGAATATATAGGCTGAAACACCCTTTGATATTTTCAGAGTGTCACCTTGGGCTGGGGCACCAAGGGTTTGTCTTTGTGGACTTGCTGGTGGAGTCTTAACACCAGGCCTTGCTAGCTAGGACCAACTACTGTTATGCTTCGGCCGGGTAGGTCAGAACGTAGCCTTGGAAGAATGATGACCTGTGACAATATTGTGCATGATGAGGCAGTTGCAGAGTCTGAGGTTGATAACAGCGTCCACTCTACGGTAGAACAAAGTCCGGGGTGCTCAAGGTCGACTTGGAAGAGAACAAGTCGGAGTAAGCAGAACTTGGTATTTAGCCAAGAAGAACTAAACTAGAGTATAGAGTGCTACACATACAACTGATATAGGTATCAACGCGGAGCACAGACCAAGAGAAGAAAGGAAATACAGGGTGGGACTGGGCTATCTGATAACAGAGACTCAGTCATGACCTAATGAGGATGATGTATGAGGGAAGTCTATGATGGCAGACACAATGCTGAAGTAGTCTGAATAAAGACATCATAGGAGAAAATAAGTCTGATATTGGATCGGGGAAACAGAGACAGAGAACACGGAAAAGAAATCGTAACAACTACCCCTTACTAGGTCAAGAACTTTGAAAGGACTTCTTTAGAGATAATGGAAATTCCTAAGCTTTGGAGGAAAGATCCAGAACTTCAAGACTGGGGATCCAGTCCTATCACCCTGGGGGTTTATATATGAAAGGACTATGTACATGTATGTATATGGGATCTAAGATATAATATATACTACTTAAATAAATATCCGTTATTATTCAATAGAAATACTCTAAGAATTTAAAAAATAGATATAAGTTGTTAAAGGTCATAAGAGGCATACCATGCTATCAAAGCATGTTGTCATGACAAATAAGAATCATAGATAAGACATAGCCATCAAGGCTACAGTCATGAGGTTACCATATTCCCATGTGGCAGATCTAGAGATAAATATCAAATAGGATCCTTGATCCATGCCACTGCTACATGTCTTCATGTACGGCCTTGCAATGGAAGAGAATCCCATGCTTCTGAAATAAATATCATGAGGGAACCCACATGGTGTAGCAGCATGCTGCAACCATGAGGCATAGATAAGGTGACTCCTTGTGAGTTATAAAGAAAGGTGAGTCCTTGTAACTCATAGATAGGGATCCTAAGTCAGAGAACAAGATTCTGGCTCTTGATATAACTCCAGAAAATAGATAAACATGAGGCAGGCACAGCCATGCCATAAGGAAATGGCCAGGCAAGCCTAGACCCTTTAAGGCACAGCCATTCTATGACTGGTGTGATTTGCATAAATAGGGTTCAGGATCTTTCCTGATTATATGACTTTGTGATTATCTAGTGATCCTTTGATAAGATATCCTAAGATCCCCTGATAAGATAAGATCAATAGATAAGATAAGTGCTGACATAAGCACTCTTAATAAGATTAGATTAGATAAGATCTTTCAACCTGGCAAGACAAGTCATAAAGATGAAAAATAAGGCCATTGAGGCCACTTGTTGTGTTGATATATAAATATAGCCATAAAGGCTGCTTTTCTTGTATCATAACAAGATCCAAGAAAAGGAAGTGTCCAGATAAAGAAGTGAGTCAGAGAGGAGTTAGAGATAACAAATGGAAGGTCTAGGGTGAAGGGGAATCATGGATTGGATCAGAGAAGCAAGATAAAAAGAAGGTCTAGATATACAGCCATGAGGCAGATAGAAGGAAAAGCAATAATCAAGAAGAAAGGCTGAGAAAGGGAACTTAGCTATGAATACACCCATAAAGGGGATGACAGAAAGACTGGAAATTGAAGGAGAATGTCTGTGGTACAAGGATCAAGAAAGAACAGAGAGATCAAGAGAAACAGAGAGGAGAAGATAAGGAGCATCAAGGAGATAGGACAAATCTAGAGAAGACTTGCTGTTGGAGCAAGAAGAGCTAGGAGACTAGAAAGGCATCATCAAGATGTGCTCAGATCCAAAGGAACATCTGATAAGAATCAGATGTGACTAAGATAAGATTTGTTGAAGATCTCGAAGGCCAGAAGGCAGATAGAAAGTTCCTGTGAGAGAATGAACACAGGAAGCACATGGAACACCATCAGGGGATGTCCAGAAGCAAGGGCAAGCATTGGCTGATATGCCAGATGCACAGAAAAAAGGTTCCTGATCATATGGAAGATAATTAGAAAGTAGGAGGAGGTTCTGATGATCAATTAGTGATATCTTGGCGGAGTACTGTGACTGTTGATGAGGCAGTGACAAAAGTGAGTCAGGAATGTTTGGAGAGGTCTGGAGATAAAGTGAGAACCACACTGAGAGTGCCAGAGAGAATCCAGGAGACCAGGAGAAGATCTGGTGACAGAAGGAGATCTGGATGTCAAGGAAGTGGAGACACATCAGGAAGGGTCCTGATGGGTTGGAGCAGGTTCAGAGAACTCCTAGATGCAGTCTAGAAGTGATCAGATCAAAGAAAACATGTGGAAAATGGCCATATATGTCAGGTATCAAAAGGAGACATATTTAGAAGGTACCAGATATAGATCAGGGAGCCTTGAGGTGGCAAGGGGAACTGGAGGGGACTGAGAAGCATCCAGGGGAATGCCTGGAGTGATGAAGGACAGTTGTTTTTGATGCTTTTAAGGAGATCAAGAGGTTCTGGTTGAATCCAAGATCAGAAGATAATTTGGAAGTTTTAGTAAAGTCTAGTAAAGTGTGATCTTAATGAAAAGGATGCATCAGGGAATGCCCAAGGGCACACAGAGGTGTTAGGGACTTGTCTGGATGCTGGCAGGAGAGCCAGAGAGTCTGGTGAATATCTAATGGAGATCAAATGTGATTTGGATGGCTTAGCCTTGGATAAAGCTAAAGTGGTCTAGGATATGGCCAGGTGGCCCAGTTGACTGTGGGTGGATTGGGTAGGCATCCAGTAGGCACAGTGGTTTAGTTGGAGACTTCCAGGAGTAGCCAGAAGTCAGATACAGGTTCAAGAGAAGGCATAGATCTAATTGTAAGCCAGATCTGGGAGAAGTGGTCAAGGAGGAGCATTAAAGGAGGCTGATGCAACTGGATACAAGGGAGATATTTTAGGAGCATGTTCCAGGGAAGATCTAGAGACCTAGGGGCACTGGAAGGAGGCCAGATGGTTGACTAGATAAGGAGACTGTTATGCTTCAACTGAGTAGATAGGAGTATAGCCCTTGTAGAGCAAGAACCAAGTGCTAGGTAATTCTTGGATCAAAGGTTTGAAGTATATTCAAGTAGTGTCCACTCAATAGTAGGATGAAGTCTGGTTACTAGAAGACCTGGTGAAAGAGAGCATTAGGGAGCTAGTGGATGAGAGAATGTATTTGGAAGAATATAAGGGAGAACTAAGCTAAAGTACAGGGAACCCATTGAGGGGTTTATATATGTACAGGATAACTTGAAAGCAGGCTCATATAGTACAAAAGGGGAAGTGAGAGTCAAGACACATGAGTAAGTATGAAGGAACTAGTATACTGGTATGATAGTTGTAAGAGAATTGAAGTGACTATTATGAGAAGAAATATAAATTCAAATATAGTTGTATCACAGAAAAGAAATAGAAACTAAAGAGAAGTCATAATATTACCCCCTTAGTACACCTGAAACTGCAATGAAGAATTATAAATTGAGGTATCCACTACAAGAAGATCTGATGATATTGACATAGGCTATATCATCTAAATCATTGTTGGAAGGCTTTGGAGAAGGGACTCAGGGAGGAGAAGGATGCTGTGGATGACCTGTGGGGTAGGGGCGTGCACAAGTAAACATCCATGCATTGGGATAAAAACCTGCAGGTAAAACTGAAAGACTAAAGGTGACCATAGTGCGGTGAAATGAAGACAAAACTGAAGAGTGGTGGAATAATAATGACAAAAAAGAGGGTGAGGATTTGGTGTAGGACATCAGAGTAGGCAATGATTGGCATGATAGCCTAGTGCCCACCTAAGATACTGGGTGCATTGGAAGAAGCAGCAGTCAATTTAAATATTGTTACAATTTGTCCCTACCTTAGTGGCCCCACTACACTTTTTCCTAGATCAGCCAACTCCTGCTCTTCCTACCAGAGATCCCTTTGCCCCTGTATGCTCCTGGCATCCTCCAGGCCTCTCCTGGGCTCTCCTGAGCCATTCCTAGGTCGTCCCTAGATGTCCCTTATCAGTTGCTC
>JBBPKM010000716.1:0-12376 GCA_038089255.1 Austroboletus rostrupii | reverse complement strand
CGTCCCTCTCCACAGGGGCTAACTTACAGGCACCCATCCACGAGGGCCATCTACGTATCCGCTCGGAACTTGGTTCATCCGAGGCTACGCTTGCGTCCTACCCAGAACAAGCGTAACAAAAGAACTAAACTCTAACGCCGCGACTAGTATTATCTAGTTCGCCCACCATATCGTTCAATTGTTTCAGTTGGCGGAATCGGCAGGACTCCCCTGCACCCTCTACAGCATCCGACGCCTCGGGAGAAGTACCAACTGACCCCAACGAACCTATAGATACTGAAACCCTTGGTCTACGAGAACTAGAGCAGCAACTCAGTAGCTCTCTGGTCATACCACGCGCAGAGACGCCGCCAAGTCCTACGCCGCAACCGCAAGCCGGAAGAATCTTTAACTTCCCGCCTCTTAATGTCGCACCCGCGAACCCCACAACAAACGTAATGGCACCCACAATGTCGAACACTGCCACTACCCCTGTTAAACCAACGGAGCTGCGCCTCGGCACTCCAGAAGACTTCGATGGCTCCTATGCCAAAGCCGTACCTTGGCTAAGAACGGTACAAATGTATCTGGCAGTTAACGATAAGCTCTATGACTCGCCGAATAAACAGATCGCCTATGCCCTCTCTTTTATGAAGAAGGGGACTGCTCTTACTTGGGCAGCAACGTTTAGAGAATCCAAGCTCACCGCAGGCACTTTCGACCTCGGAACTTGGAAAGACTTTGAAGAAGGATTTCGGTCATCTTTCGAGAACACCGATATCAAGGGAGATTCGCTTGCATGGCTAGCCCGGGAACGACTCTTGAAGAATCGCAATGGCGGATACAACCCCGCCCTGCAAAATTATATTGCCCAATTCCAGAGCAAGGTCGCCCTAACTGGCATCACCGATGACCAGGTACTCATCAGCTACTTCGCGATGGGGATCCCCATTCCCCTTATGCAACGGATCCAATCCATGGAGAAAGTTCCGACTACGATCAAAGAATGGTACGCCAAAGCCACTCACTTCCCCGGCGTAGAGGAAAGATCGCTGGAAATCGCGAGAGACCGCGGACGAGGAAATACCCCATTCACACCATCTTATCAACCTCGTCACACCCCAACCCGTGACCCTAACGCCATGGATGTGGATGCTGTTTCCATTAAAAGGTTAACCCCAGAAGAAAGGGAACGCTGCCGAAAGGAAGGCTTGTGTTTCCTCTGTCGGAAAAAAGGGCACTCAATTCGGACCTGCCCCAGCAACACGCAGCCACGAAGGTCGCCACCATCGCCGCGAACAATCCGAAAAGTAGAAGAAGAGACTCGTACCCACATTACAGAAATGCAAGATGAGGAAACGGTTGGAAAACTCAACCTGGGTTTTTAGAAAGGAGAACACCTGCTACGCATGTTTCTCCTATAGATGTCTCATGTAACGCTGTACCAGTATCAATAAAGGCAATGCGAATCCCCGTTCAGATTATGATGCCTGTCGACATGAACATCAAAGCCGTCGCAACCACCGCTCTAGTAGATTCCGGAGCTCAAGTCTCCTGCATCGACTGGGAGTTTGCCAGATCGCGCGGGCTGCCCCATACCCGTCTCCCCGTCCCTGTCACCATCCGAAACGTGGATGCCTCCGCAAACAGCAACGGAAGCATCAAATTTAAAACTACTCTATTCATCAACGTCAATGGCTTCGTCCGATCCACTGAGTTCTATCTCATGAACTGTGGGAAAGAAACTATGAACCTCGGTTTTCCCTGGCTAACTGCCACCAACCCGAAGATTAACTGGAAGGAGAAAACGCTACGTGTGCCGGAGGAGTCAGATCAATCTGCAGAACTCATCGCGGCCCACGAACAGGAGAAACAACAGAAAGCACAGCTATATGAGCTAAGACGTCCAGGATGTGTGCCCGCTTCGGAATCCCACATACAGGTTGATGCACTAGTAGACGAACATCTGTTCGGATATCTCAACCGGACCGAAGACGATGTCCTTTGCAGTACCATCGCCTTGGCACGAGACATGGCCCACTTACGACCTCTCCGAACTCTTTCCCGCACAATCCTTGCACAGGGGCGTTTTGTCCCGAATCCAGCTTTAACCTGTGCTGCCCTCACCACCTCCACCGACTTAGCCATCCAAGCAAAAAAGGAAGAAGTCAGGTTACCCCCACAGTATGCTGAATTTGCCGACATCTTCTTGGACAAAGATATCCCGCTACCCCCCTCGCGAGACTGTGATCACGAAATCAATCTCTCCGACACTTTTAAACCAAAGATCGGAAAACTCTATCCCTTAACTACAGAAGAGCGTGCCGCCCAGGACGCATTTCTAGATGAAAGCCTTGCCTCGGAAAAAATCCATCCATCCATGTCACCCCAAGCTGCCCCCTTTTTCTTTGTAAAAAAGAAAGACGGCAAATTACGCCCAGTCCAGGATTACCGCTACCTGAATGACCACACCATCCGCGACGCCTACCCGCTCCCGCTCATTTCTGACCTCCTGGACAAATTACGACACGCCAAAATATTCACTAAATTTGACGTCTGATGGGGGTACAACAACATCAGAATCCGTGATGGCGACCAATGGAAGGCTGCCTTTATCACCCATTGCGGACTTTTCGAACCAGTCGTTATGCCCTTTGGCCCAAAAAATGCACCAGCCACGTTCCAACGGTTCATGAACAAAGAGTTTCGCGACCTCATTGCCGAAGGAAAGATCGTCATCTACATGGACGATATTCTTATTTTCTCCGCGAACCAAACCGACCATGATGAAACGACTTGCCGAGTTCTTCGACGCATGCGAGAGCTCTGCCTTCGCCTACGTCTCGCTAAATGCACCTTTAACTCAGACACCGTCGAGTACCTGGGAATGATTGCACGACCAGGGTCTCTCGCCATGGATCCCGTCAAGCTGGAAGGTATTTCCTCCTGGCTGACCCCGACGAAGCAA
Organism: Austroboletus rostrupii; assembly: GCA_038089255.1. Classification (NCBI taxonomy): domain Eukaryota; kingdom Fungi; phylum Basidiomycota; class Agaricomycetes; order Boletales; family Boletaceae; genus Austroboletus; species Austroboletus rostrupii. Next base: position 9,429 of record JBBPKM010000716.1, on the reverse strand, counting down.
AAAGAAGTACGCTCGTTCCTTGGCTTCGCCAACTTCTACCGAAGATTCGTCCCGGGATACTCCACCATTGCCCGCCCACTCTTAGATCTCACAAAAAAAGACCGGTCATGGGATTGGACCCCTGAATGCAACCACGCTTTCCTTCGCATGAAGGAGATTTTTACCTCCCAACCAGTTCTGCGTATGCCTGACCAAAATAAACCTTTCGCCATTGCCACAGACGCCTCCAAATACGCTACCGGGGGGATCCTCCTCCAGCAGAACGAGAATGCCGAATGGCAGCCGTGTTCATATCTGTCCCAAACTTTCTCCCCCGCTGAACGAAACTACGATATCTATGACCGCGAGCTTCTTGCCATCCTTCGTGCGCTCACCGCCTGGCGACACTACCTCTTAAGTTCTGTCGCACCAATTCAAGTCTTTACTGACCATAAAAACCTCACGTATTTCAAAGCCCTGCACGCTCTCAATCGCCGGCAAGCCCGATGGCTCCTCACCCTCGCAGACTACGATTTGCGCATTCATCACGTCCCCGGTACCCAACTCACAGGCCCAGATGCCCTATCTTGCTGACCTGATCGTTGCCCAGACAGCGCCTCTGATAACGCCGACGTCGTTCTCCTACCCCCGTCCCTCTTTGTCAACCTAATTGATATTGCTTTGCACAACCGAATTGCCCAGTCCTCGACCACTGACCCCCTCGTTTTAACCACGTTACAATCCATCCGTAATGACCTTCCGACTACCTTACGTTCCCGACTCTCCGACTGGACGCACCGTGACAGCGTCCTTTTGTATCAGGGCCGCGTATACGTTCCCCCCGACGTCACCCTCCGCCGATCCATCCTGCAGAAATATCACGACCACCTCACCGCGGGTCACCCGGGCTATCTCAAAACCCGACAACTTGTCTCGGCCGACTTCTGGTGGCCTGGCCTCGCTGCGTTTGTCCGTTCCTATGTCGCCGGTTGTCGTCTCTGCCAACAATGCAAAGTCAACACTCACCCGACGGTTCCCCCACTCACCCCGATCCCGTCCGCATGCTCTCGCCCCTTCCAACACATCTCCTGCGACCTTATCACGGGCCTACCCCTCTCGGCCGGGTTTGACTCTCTCCTGGTCGTGGTTGACCATGGACTTACAAAGGGGGTAATTCTATGCCCAACAACGAAAACCGTTTCGGCAGAAGGAATCGCCCAGCTGTTTTTCCACTCCGTCTACCGCTGCTTCGGATTATACGACAAGATTATCTCAGATAGGGGACCACAGTTCGCTTCTGCCTTCGCAAAAGAGTTAGAACGCCTCCTGAATTACAAATTAGCCTTATCAACAGCGTATCACCCACAGACTGATGGAGAAACAGAGCGGGTAAACCAGGAGATAGAAACCTACCTTTGCATCCTGTGTGGAAACAACCCGACGGACTGGGCGGAACTCCTCACGACAGCGGAATTCGTCCACAATCACCGACCACACTCCGTAACAGGCAAATCCCCTTTTTACTTAAGCATAGGCTATGAACCAACGGCACTCCCTTCCGTTTTAGCGCCGACGGATCTCCCGGCGGTACAAACAAGATTAGAACAATTGCAGAAAGATAGGAATGAAGCGGTCGCCGCTCACGAACTAGCATGGCAGGTCATGATTAAACGCACGCGTCAAAAGTTCATACCGTTCAAAGTGGGAGAAAAAGTATGGTTGGAAGCGCGAAATCTGCAGCGAAGCATCATCAACCCCAAATTTGCGGCAAAAAGAGAAGGTCCCTTCACGATCACACAGGTTCTCTCTCCTATCACCTACCGACTCCGCCTCCCACAAATATGGAAGATCCATGATGTATTCCATGCCTCTCTCCTATCCCAGTATACGGAAAACGCCACCTACGGACGCAATTTCCCAGCACCCCCTCCTGACCTTATCGGAGGAGAAGAAGAATATGAAATAGAGAGAATCCTCTGACACCATGGACGCCCGTCGGCACGCTCTTATCTAGTCCGATGGAAAGGGTACTTACCCGAAGACGACTCATGGATCTCCGAGACCGATTTAGCGAACGCACAGACCCTCCTCGCCGACTATAAGAAGCAACTCGGGGAACGACGATAAGATAGCATTAAGCACCGCAGCCAAAACATGTCTACCAGCCCTACCATCTCCGTCTCCACTCTCTCCAGTCTCACCCGATCCTTGGCACCATCCCCCACCTCTTCACGCGCACTGACCCCTATCGTCACCGCCGAAGCTGTCGAACAGCTCGCTAGGGAATTGTCCACCGCATCCCCCGCGCCACTACCACGACCCCCCATCACAGACCAGGCATGGAACTCCCATGAATGGCAAACGCGAGCACCCTCTCCGATTCCCCGTACCGCCATTCGTTCAGTCGCTATCCCTCATGAAGCCCAACGGTGGAAGAATCCCATCGAAAATATGATTAGAGTAATTGCTTACGAACAGATTTTGGACGACTCGCGATATGCCCGAGCCATTGACAGTCACGTAGAACCAGATTCCGTGGCCCATGCCTTGTACATGGCCTATCTCCAAACATCTTCCATCACCGCCGCCGGTAATCAGCTCCTTACCAACCCCACCTCGCAGGCCTTAGCACGCCGACTTCTCCAGATTGCAGTCGAACAACGCCGAAGTCTTGTCACGGCTATGCACGAACTAGACTTAACCAAGTTTTACCTGGATATTGATCGATACGCCCAAGAAGTGGGCACCTTACCTACACTAGCAAGCCGACTCTCTTCAACGCCATCTACACCATCTGCGTCTTCGAGGGAGCTGACTGGGGCAGAAGAAGCCTATCTACAACGTGTAGAAGCGTGGTGGACGGGCAACGATGGACGAAACCCTCTGCCTGGGGATCACCCACGCTACAACCAGGCGTGTTTTTCCTGTCACCGACTAAATCATGTGCAGATAGACTGCAACGTATACCAATGCCCCGCTTGTCTCCTCTGGGCGCCCGGACATAGAGCTAACCGGTGCCCCCTACGTCGTCCGACTCCACCCCAACACGTATCTTCCTCATCCTCCTCGTCCTCCCAACAGTCACAGCAATCCTTTCGATCTGCCTCCCACCAGGCCACCGTTACCTACGGCCTACCCCTTGCACCCAGAAGGTTTCGAACCTCCCATGCTCGTACCCGGGGCTCTCCTCGTCTACACTCCAACGCCGCACCTTATATACGGCGAATTACGTCTCCTATCCGCCAACCTGCACCACGGTCCCCTTCCCCAACGGACGACCAGTGGGACGACACTGGTTACGCCAACATCACCGGATCCCCTGTCGGCACCGACCGCGGCCTTGATTAGGATGTTCGAAGACGGTGCTTGAACGGTTAATGAGGGGGTAATGTTACGATTCGCCTTTCTTTCTCGTCATGGACTTCTCCTTTCTATCACGAATGCCCTTATATGGACTACTTCGGCATCATACCTGCCGACGCAGGTTTCCTTCATCTTGTCATATTGATTACTCTACGACTGCGGTCTCTTACTCACCAGATAGCCCAGTCCTGTATTTTATTTCCTCTCTCAGTCTTGGCCCGTGCTTACGAGGGTACCTATTTAAACTTGAACGTGGCACGGAATGTACTCTAGTTTAGTTCTCCTTGGTCAATACCAAGTCTGCTTCTTGCTCCGCGACGTTCTCTTCCGTTGTGATCATCGAGCACTTAGTCTCCGTCCTACTATCGAGTGGACGCTTACTCGTGCCATCCTCCGACGCCCGTATCCATAAGGGCATACCTACGACATCAACTTAGTGATTTGGTTCATCCAAGGCTACACTTGCGTCCTACCCGGAACAAGTGTAACAAAAGAACTAAACTCTACGATCGCGACTAGCACCGTCTAGATCGCCCACCATTTCTTCCCGCTTCAGTTGGCGACATCGGCAGGATTCCCCTGCGCCCTCTACAGCATCCGAAGCTTTGGACTCTATACCAACTGATCCCGACGAACCCATTGACACCGACACCCTCGGACTACGGGAGCTTGAACAACAGCTTAATCGATCCCTAGTCATCCCTAGAGCCCAGACACCACCAAGCCCAACTCCACAACCTCAGACCGGACAAATCTTTGCATTTCCCCCAGTACAAAACCCATCACCACCCATGTCTAATACCACCGCCCCTGTCAAACCCACTGAACTGCGCCTCAGAACCCCGGAAGAATTTGATGGCTCATATGCCCGAGCCCTACCCTGGATACGGTCAGTACAGCTATACCTAGCTGTCAATGACAAAGTTTACGACACCCCAAACAAGCAAATCGCCTACGCGCTCTCGTTCATGAAAAAAGGAACTGCAGTTACATGGGCCGATACCTTCCGAGAAGCCAACCTAACGGCCGGAACCTTTGATCTAGGAACCTGGGCCGCCTTTGAGAAAGTGTTCCGAGCCGCCTTCGAAAATGCAGACGTAAAAGGCGACTCTCTTGCATGGCTTGCACGAGAGCGTCTCTCTATCAACCAGCGAGGGGGATATAACCCCGCCCTACAAAAGTATATTGCCACCTTCCAAAGCAAAGTAGCCCTCACTGGAATCACGGACCATCAGGTCTTGATCAACTTCTTCGCCAGTGGCATCCCAGAACCTCTTATGCGACGAATTTATTCCATGGAAAAAGTGCCCACCATAATCGACGAATGGTACACCAAAGCCGTTCACTTTGCAGGAGTCGATGAAAGGGCCGCGGCTATCGCCCGTGACCGAACCAAGAAATATACGCCGTTTACAACCACGTATCAACCCCGCAGTACCCCAGCAAGAGATCCCAATGCCATGGATGTCGACGCAGTTAACATCCAAAAACTGACTCCGGAAGAACGAGAAAGATGCAGGAGAGAAGGGCTCTGTTTCCGATGCCGAAAGAAGGGACACTCATCACGCAGCTGCCCGACTGGAGCACAAAAACCACCCCCGCCGCGAACAATCCGAAAGGTCAAGGAAGAAGAGACCCGTGCTCACATCACGGAAATGCAAGACGAAGAAACGGTTGGAAAACTCAACCTGGGTTTTTAGAAAGGAGAACACCTGCTACGCATGTTTCTCCTATAGATGTCTCATGTAACACTGTACCAGTATCAATAAAGGCAATGCGAATCCCTGTTCAAATAATGATGCCTACCGACATGAACATCAAAGCCATCGCAACCACCGCTCTTGTAGATTCTGGAGCACAAGTTTCTTGCATAGATTGGGAGTTTGCTCGATCCCGTGGACTACCTCGCACTCGTCTCCCAATCCCCGTCACCATACGGAATGTCGATGCTTCTACCAACAGAAACGGAAGTATCAAGTTCAAAACAACATTATTCATCAACGTAAATGGATACGTACATTCCACAGAATTTTATCTCATGAACTGTGGAAAAGAAACCATGATCTTGGGGTTCCCTTGGCTCACGGCCACAAACCCGGAGATAGATTGGAAGAAAAAGACGCTACGAGTCCCAGAGGAATCTGACCAATCAGCGGACCTCGTAGCAGCCCATGAACAGGAGAAACAGAGGAAAGCACAACTCTACGAGCTGAGACGCCCTAGTTCTGAACCCACTCCTGATCGACATATCCAGGTGGATGCGCTGGTAGACGAACACTTGTTCGGATACTGGAACAGAACTGAGGATGATGTTCTTTGCAGCACAATTTGCCTGGCAAGGGATATGGCGCACCTTAAACCCTTGCGAACGTTATCACAAACAATCCTTGCACAGGGACGTTTTGTCCCGAACACAGCCCTCACATGCGCAGCCCTTACGACTTCCACGGACCTCGCTATTCATGCCAAAAAGGAAGAAGTAACTCTGCCCCCGCAATACGCCGCCTATGCCGATATCTTCTCGGATGCTGACACGCTGTTACCCCCGTCACGGGACTGCGACCACGAAATCAACCTGGCCGATACGTTTAAACCAAAAATCGGAAAACTCTACCCCCTGACAACTGAAGAACGGGCCGCACAGGATACTTTCCTAGACAAAAACCTCACATCAGGGAAAATTCGCCCATCTACATCCCCGCAAGCCACACCCTTTTTCTTTGTCAAAAAAAAGGATGGAAAGTTACGACCAGTACAGGATTACCGCTACCTGAACGACCATACTATACGAGACGCGTACCCCCTTCCCCTGATTTCCGATCTCCTCGATAAGCTTCGCGGAGCCAAAATCTTTACAAAGTTTGATGTACGCTGGGGGTACAACAATATACGCATCAAAGAAGGAGATCAGTGGAAAGCTGCCTTCATCACCCATCGAGGACTATTCGAGCCGGTGGTCATGCCCTTCGGGCCCAAGAACGCCCCAGCAACCTTCCAACGTTTTATGAACAAAGAGTTCAGGGATCTTATTGCGGAAGGAAAGATTGTCATCTACATGGACGACATCTTGATCTTCTCTGCCAACCAACAGGAGCACGACGAAACCACGCGCCGGGTCCTCCAACGCATGAGAGAACTCAATCTCTGTCTACGTATCGCAAAGTGTACATTCAACTCGGAGTTGGTTGAATACCTTGGAATGATCGCTAAGCCGGGAACGCTGGCAATGGATCCCATCAAACTAGAAGGCATCGCCTCATGGCCTACGCTGATGAAGCCAAAGGAAGTATGCTCATTCCTTGGCTTTGCCAATTTTTACCACAGATTCGTCCCTGGTTATTCCTCAATTGCACGACCCCTCCTCGATCTCACCAAGAAAAACCAGCCATGGTCTTGGACCTCTGAGTGTGAAGCAGCCTTCCTCCGTCTAAAAGAAATCTTTACTTTGCAACCTGTCCTCCGCATGCCAGACCAAAATAAACCTTTTGCGATTGCCACAGATGCTTCGAAATATACAACCAGTGGTATCTTATTACAACAGAATGAAAATGCGGAATGGCAACCGTGTTCTTACCTCTCCCAAACCTTTTCGGCCACAGAAAGAAATTACGATATCTATGATCGAGAACTCTTAGCTGTCCTCTGAGCTCTCACTGCCTGGCGACACTATTTAATCGGCTCCATTGAACCCGTCATCATTTTCACCGACTATAAAAACCTCACGTATTTTAAATCCCCTCATGCCCTGTCTCGCTGACAAGCCCGATGGATGCTAACCCTTGCTGATTTTGACCTTCGAATCCACCATGTTCCTGGCACCCAACTCGCAGGACCCGACGCTCTGTCCCAACGGCCAGACCGTTGTCCCGACGACTCCACTGATAACACTGAAGTTACGCTCCTTCCCCCCGTGCTCTTCGTAAACCTCATCGATATTGTCCTCCACAACTGCATCTCGGCATCCTCCATGTCCGATCCTCTCGTGTTATCCACATTACAATCCATCCAAGTAGACCTCCCTGCGACCCTCCGCTCCCGTCTCTCTGACTGGCAACATTGCGATGGCATTCTCCTGTATCAGGGCCGGGTGTATGTCCCTCCCGATGTCGCCCTACGACGCTCCATCCTGCAGAGATACCATGACCATCCCACTGCGGGTCACCCTGGTTATCTCAAAACACGTCAACTGGTCTCCAAAGATTTCTGGTGGCCAGGCCTTGCCGCATTTGTTCGCTCTTATGTCCACGGCTGTCGACTATGCCAACAATGCAAAGTTAATACCCATCCCACCGTCCCACCGCTCACACCGATTTCATCCTCATGTACTCGCCTGTTCCAACAAATCTCCTGCGACCTCATCACGGGTCTCCCGCTCTCAGCCGGCTTTGATGTGCTTTTGGTCGTGGTCAACCATGACCTTACAAAGGGGGTAATCTTATGCCCAACCACAAAAATGGTCTCTGCAGAAGGCATTGCCCACCTTTTTTTCCACTCCGTATACCGAAGGTTCGGCCTATACGACAAAATCATTTCAGATAGAGGCCCACAGTTCGCCTCTGCATTTGCGAAAGAACTTGGATGCCTCCTCAATTACAAGCTAGCATTATCAATAGCATATCATCCACAGACCGATGGAGAAACAGAGCGCGTAAATCAAGAAATGGAAACGTACCTTCGCATTATCTGCGGCAGTCATCCAACGGAATGGACGGAACACCTAACCACGGCAGAGTTTGTCCACAATCACTGCCCCCACTCCACAACAGGAAAGTCACCATTCTATTTATGCATGGGTTATGAACCAATGGCACTCCCTCCCGTCGTATCACCAACGGATCTCCCGGCAGTACAAACAAGATTAGAACGGCTGCAAAAAGATAGGAACGAAGCGGTTGCCGCCCACAAACTCGCCCGTCAGGTCATGATTAAGTGCACACGGCAAAAATTCATACCCTTCAAAGTAGGAGAAAAAGTCTGGCTGGAAGCACGAAACTTACAACGAAATATCCCAAATCCCAAGTTTGCAACGAAACGAGAAGGCCCGTTTATAATCACACAAGTATTGTCGCCGATAACCTATCGCCTACGCCTACCCCAAGTATGGAAAATCCATGATGTATTCCATGCGTCTCTCCTCTCTAGGTATACGGAAAACGCCATATACGGGTGGAACTTTCCGACTCCACCCCCTGACCTTATCGCAGGCGAAGAAGAATATGAAATAGAAAGAATCTTGTGCCATCGCGGATGCCTGTCGGCATGATCATATCTTGTCCGATGGAAAGGATACTTACCGGAAGAAGACTCCTGGGTCGCCGAATCAGATCTAGGAAATGCACGGACCTTGTTGAACGAGTATAAGAAGCGATCGCTAGGAAAGCAATGACTTAGGAGACCTACAAACAACCCCGAAAATGACTACCAGCCCTACCGTCTCTATCTCTACCCTCTCAAGCCTTACTCGGTCAGCCGCACCATCCCCGACCTCATCACGCATCCCGACTCCCATCGTTACTGCCGAAGCCGTTGAACAGCTGGCGCAAGAACTGTCCACCGCATCCCCCATTCCATTACCACGTCCCCCAATCATCACCGAAACATGGGGGCCCCATGACTGGCAAAACCGCCCCGTGTCTCCTATTCCCCCCACCGCCATCAGATCTGTCCTCATTCCACGAGAAGCACAAAGGTGGAAGAATCCCATTGAAGGAGTAATCCGTGTCATTGCGTATGAGCAGATACTAGACGACTCCTGATATGCACAAGCTATAGACGCCCACGTGGAACCAGACTCGACCGCCCATGCCCTTTACATGACCTATCTACAAACGTCCTCCATCACTGCTATCGGTAATCACCTCCTTCAAACCTCCGCCACCCAGATCGAAGCATGACGTCTTCTCCAAATCGCGACTGAGCAAAAACGTCGCCTCGTAACCACTATGCATGAGTTAGATCTTACGAAGTTCTACCTCGATATTGATCGGTACGCTCAAGAAAGGGGAACCCTACCTCCATTGGAGAGCAGACTATCAGACACCCCATCAACACCATCGGCATCGTCATGTGAGTTGACAGAAGCGGAGG